>JAJMLN010000012.1:0-283270 GCA_030569675.1 Wickerhamomyces ulmi
GTTGAGTATCCACGATGAGTATCCAGTCCAGTCAGTTGAGTATCCACGATGAGTATCCACGATGAGTATCCAGTCCAGTCAGTTGAGAATCCACGTCGAGTATCCAGTCCAGTCCAGTCAGTTCAGTATCCAGGTTGAGAATCCACGATGAGTATCCAGTCCAGTCCAGTCAGTTCAGTATCCAGATTGAGTATCCACGTTGAGTATCCAGTCCAGTCCAGTCAGTTCAGTATCCAGGTCCAGTTGAGTATCCACGTTGAGAATCCACGATGAGTATCCAGTCCAGTCAGTTGAGAATCCACGTCGAGTATCCAGTCCAGTCCAGTCAGTTGAGTATCCAGTCCAGTCAGTTGAGTATCCACGTTGAGTATCCAGTCCAGTTAGTTGAGTATCCACGTTGAGAATCCACGGTTGAGTATCCAGTCCAGTCCAGTCAGTTGAGTATCCACGATGAGTATCCAGTCCAGTCAGTTGAGTATCCACGTTGAGTATCCAGTCCAGTCCAGTCAGTTCAGTATCCAGGTTGAGAATCCACGATGAGTATCCAGTCCAGTCAGATGAGTATCCAGGTTGAGTATCCAGGTTGAGTATCCAGTCCAGTCCAGTCAGTTCAGTATCCAGGTTGAGAATCCACGTTGAGTATCCAGTCCAGTCAGTTGAGTATCCACGATGAGTATCCAGTCCAGTCCAGTCAGTTGAGTATCCAAGTTGAGAATCCACGTTGAGTATCCAGTCCAGTCCAGTCAGTTGAGTATCCAGTCCAGTAAGTTGATCAGTTCAAATCCAGGTTGAGCATCCAGTCCAGTCAGTTGAGAATCCAAGTTGAGAATCCACGTTGAGTATCCAGTCCAGTCCAGTCAGTTGAGTATCCAGTCCAGTAAGTTGATCAGTTCAAATCCAGGTTGAGCATCCAGTCCAGTCAGTTGAGAATCCAGTCAGTTGAGCATCCACAATCCAGTATCAGTCAGTTGAGTATCCAGTAAGTTGAGTAGCAGTCAGTTGAGTATCCAGTCAGTTGAGCATCCAGTCAGTTGAGCATCCAGTAAGTTGAGTATCCAGTCAGTTGAGCATCCACAATCCAGTATCAGTCAGTTGAGCATCCAGTAAGTTGAGTATCCAGTAAGTTGAGTATCCAGTCAGTTCAGTATCCTCCAGTATCCACTTAGATGAGTATCCATAGTCCAATATCCTTGAGTATCCACTTCGTCCAGTAACCTCAGAGATCTAAGTAGCTTGTTAAGTGATTTCAAAGGTCTCCTGAGAAACTGAAGTAATTTGGCTTTGTGGTCAAAAATTAATTAGAGATGCAGTGACACAAAACCATATTAGGTTACTGATCACGTCGTGTAAGGTCATGTGATTTGTAGTTTAGGGCAACACCCACTCAAATGGGTTCTCAAGTAGGTTTGATTGGTGGACGGACCCCTGTGATTTTTTGGTATTTTGCATCGATTTATATAGGAGGAAAGAGGTTTGCCATACAACCAACGTCAGAGAAACAGACACACAGAGTAAGATATTCGTACAAAAGTGTACCAGTGTGTAGATACAGACTCATAGAACACGATCCATCCCCAAGAGCCGCTCAATTCACTCTTTTTCCCCTCTCTTTCAGTCGCTGTCCAGTCTCATCATTTTCCTGTTGCAGTACGCCAATTTGATAGAAATTGGAAACTAGAGTCTTCGCGAATTCGCCAATTCTCACAATGTGGAGATCTCAATCTGTTTCTTAATCATTTATTCATCTCATATAAAACATCTCAAACTCACCGATCTCACAGAAAACAGAAACACAATGGTAATCACAATCACAATGACACGATCATCTGATATGAGCTATTTTGATGATTATGAGAACCCTTTTTTTAATATTTAAATAGAGGTTCTTTTCTCTGGTTCCTCCTTCGTTTTGTTTTAGATATCATTACTTCAACTAAAGACCCAAAATGACACCACGCCTTGTCACATTCGTCACCCCTCCAAACAGAGGATACCCAGCAGTTCGTGTAACTCCTCCACGTATCGTTACCTATGTCAATCCACCTAATTCATCCGATGGCCCTACAGAGCTTCCTTCTAAGAAACGCAAGAGACAAACTGATTTTGAAGATGAGTTGTATAAGGACTATGTTGAGGTTGGAAGTGGTGCATCAGGCAAAGTATACAAAGCCACAAGGATAACTGATGATAAACAAGTTGCCGTCAAAAGGATAAAGATGAACTCAAATCGCACTATAGATCTAGCAGCTAATGAAATTGCAGTCCTCCGCAAGATTAATCATCAAAACATAGTTGGATTCTATGGCTATTCATATCAGGGCAAAATTGCTAACGTTGCAATGGAGTATGCTGATGGTGGTTCCTTGGCTGACTTTATTCAATATCATGGTAAGTTACCTGAAGTCCAGATAGCTACCATAGTGAGAGAAATCCTTCAAGGCATAGAACATCTACATAGTCAGGGAATGGTTCACAGAGATATCAAATCTGATAACATCTTACTTACAAAGGATGGTCATGTTAAGATCAGTGATCTTGGACTCTGTACCAAAATTAACCAGTTGCATAAAACTCAGAGTGTTCTTATGGGAACAGCTTGTTGGTTTTCCCCGGAAGTTGCTAATGGAAACAATGTCACTACTAAAGCTGACATGTGGGCTCTAGGAATAACCATCATGGAAATGCTTGAAGGAGTTCCGCCATATTCAAGATACAATAATTCTGATGATGTCCTCAAAATTATCGCAGAAAATGGAGCACCAGAATTGAGAACGCGTAAAGAACCTTCATCCGATTTACAAGAGTTGTTGGATGGGCTACTCAGCTATGACCTTGATGAAAGATATACAGCTTCTCAGGCACTTCAGTCGCGTTTTCTTAAACGTTCTAAAGAAACATCAACATTGGAACATTGTATAAGATCAGCTGCTGCTTATAAAAGAAGTTTGCGTTTGAAGGCTAGATTATGAGCAAGATATATAAGCTTTGTTCTTATTTCATAATGAGAGTGAACTCACCTTCTCACTTTACCAGAGAGTTCTACTCAATTTTGGCTTTATTTTATCAGATCTATAATGTTTCATTCAATGGTAGTGTTTACTACCCTTCTCCAGATCTAGCAACAGTGGGTCTGATTCGTTCAGTTACCGATACTTTCATGCTTTCCTTTGCAACCTGCCTTGCAGTCTGGATCATTACTACCAGGCTTTTAGACTTTTGGTTACAAGGTTTCACCATCAACTTATGTTGTTCAAAGTACTGTTGCCACTTTGATTCATGGTAAAAAAGCTGTCTGTTACAAAGATGAACCTTTTTATTTCACTTCTCCTAAAGGGTTAACATGTGGTGAATATGTTTTCGCTTATATCAGTGCTCAATGTGGTTACTTAACTGCTTCAAATTCAACCACTGGCTGTGGGTACTGTGCTTTCACAGATGCTGGTAAATACGCATATGTTAACAGAAACCTCTGATCTCCAGAGACTTCAGTTTAAACCACCACGAAGGTGGATTCCTGTGCTTTTGATTTATTCTTAATTTATTAATAATTCTTATATTTCAGTGAGCGTAGAATAAGTTCGATTTTTTGATGACATAGCTATTGACCTACAACTTGAAATAATATAAATGAAAATCAAGTAATAAATATATAATAAATAGTATCCTAAAATCCCCTAAGTGAAGTTATCCATGTCTTCAAGTTAAGATTTCGTCCATCGAAACTTTCTTACCCACGGCAGCTCTATCAAACTTGGCATCAAAGCGGCTACTCAAGTTTTGATTATCATCAGTCAGATCAACGTCTGATTTACCATGACCATGTTTCTCAAAACGCTCTTTCAAGTCGTCACTTCTGAGTTTCTTTCCAAAGTTTCTATCAAGATGGGATAAATCAACCAATCTCACCAGCTCTGAAGAACTATTACGCGTCGATAAAGAAGGTGTGTTGGCAAGAGAGACCTGGGAAGATCTAACAGCTAAATCATCAATATCAAAGTATCCGTATCCTCCCAATGTCACTTCAATCTCGTCTTCACTTGATGCCACTGTAGTAGATCTTGACATTGATGTTGATTGTAATGCAATTCCTTCATTGTTGTTGGACTTTCCTTCCTTCATATTATCCAAAACGTGAGCATGAGGAATTCTTTTAACACCAACATCATGCTTCCAGATGTGTTGTAATTGATGTAACACCCATTCCATAGTTGAAAGTAAACGATCGCCTTGTCTATATTGACTTATCAAGCAAAACTCTGTAGTTTCATCTTTAATGATATAACCTATACCAAATCCATTAGGAACAGCAGGTGTCAAACCAAAGAGTCTCATGGCAGGATTACCACAGTTTGAAGCAATCATTTCAGGAACAAAAAGTGGTGAGATGACATCATCGAATATCAATGGTGGAACATCTTCAGGTATGACAAGGTCTGGTGAAACGTTGTTCAATTTTTCACGTTGTAAAAAGATATTTTGTAATGCTTTCAAGTGTTTTTCACATCCATCACCATTAGCAGAAGCCCTCAAACCATTTGAATGAAATTTACAGATATCGATAAAAGTCTGCCATCTCAATAATGGAGATGCATCACTGACAAAGGTTTGGCATGCCTTGGTAATTGCATCGTTTTGAATAGGCATCAGTTCTGATCTAGAATTTTTGAATGTTCTAGTAGATACTGGCTCCACAGTGGATATTGGTTTACCGTACAAAGCATATTGAGCAATTTGTAATGACACTTGAATCAAACTATCTGCTTTCACACCTATTTTTCTGGCAAAGTTTCTACCATACTTCAACACCTTGGTGTTGGTTGAATGTGAGCAAATCAAGTCAGTCAATCTGGTTTCTGAAAGATGGAGGAAAGTAAAGGTATCAGCTTCAAAACTCCAGACGATTTTCTCTGGCTTTGGTTTCTCAGCAGCATTTATAGATGCAATCTTTGCGTTAGGAAACAAGGAATAGTTTCCATCTGCTAATCTCATAACTGAATCCGCATATATATCCGATGTGAATCTCAAAACAGATGTTCCATCTTGACTTAAAGAGTCCCAAATTACACCAGCAACAGAATTCTTAGTGACAATTAGCTGTAACTTATCATACCATCTTGAATTACAAGAACCTCTTTGAATACCAGCTTCGTCGATATGCAGTGTTCCCACAGAGATAGTTTTTGCAATCTCTTCGTTGTTTGTTAAGTCTGGAGTTGACTTATCAAGTACTAAAACAAATAGAGCTTGATCTATTTTGTTCATGTTATCTGTAAATTCTTGCTGTAACCAAGTTCTGGCACTTTTCCAATTTCTGTAAGTATCAGCAGTGATTGGTCCAAGAGAATTAAGATTTGGGTTCTCAATAGCATCAGTCTCCTCAATAATCTCTTCAATAACTTTGGATATCTCATCAGCAGTGAATAGAATTTCATTGTTCTCATTTAGCACTCTCAAAGAATAAAACTGAGAGTTCGATAAGATAAGAATGTAATCTGATCGGTCATAGATGACTGATCTGATACTTTCACCTTCCTCTGGACGTCTGGTACTTCCAAATAGATCAAAGTAAGGCTTTGTTGTTAGTGGTACACCATATCTAGATTCTTCGATTGTGAGGTCACCAGATCTTAAAGACGCAATAAACTTCAAAGCAGAACTAGTCAAAACAGCAGCTCTTTGAACCTGGTTCTGAGGGTTGACAAAATTCTTCCAAGGATCATCTTCAAGGACTAAGAATGGATTTCTTGGTAAAGCTTTATGGTCAATCAATATATGATCCAAGTGTAGTTGGTCAAGATAGCAATCATCATTCTGGTAGAACCTTCTCAAGTGCTCTTGCAATATGGAGGAAGTAGGACTTCTTTTAAACTCTGTAATCTTGTTAAGCAACTCATTGTATTCACTGTCTGACAGTAATGGCTTCAAGCTAGCCTTCAACCTCTCCAATGTTGTGCTTAGCGAAGGAACAGGTAACGAAGGTAGCGCTTGTTCTCTCTCCAGCAGTTTCCTAGCACCATCGGCGGCAGGATAGTGTTGTTGTCCCACGGCGGTAGGCATTGTATGTGTGTAATTGGCGTTCGGTATCACTTTGATGTCACTTTTGCAGTCATTGTGTCAAATAGGGGAAATCACATTGTTCTTATACCTATTTAAATACAAGTGATTCAGAATCGCGCAGTGATCATTCGCCCCACACCAAAAAACACTGAATCATCAAATTACTTTGGAGATGTGCCAAAATGCTTACAAAAGCATGATACTGTTTCGCGAATTACCGGACAAACGAAGATAATAAATAACAGTAGTCGTATGTTCGACTCTCACTTGGCGGATTGTATTTTTCAAATTAGAAAAAAAGAGAGTCAGCATTCAGCAAGTAACCCACTGAAAAAAAAAAAAAAAAAATGATAGCGTAATAGTGGAAGAATTAGAGTGATTACTGTATAGTACTACAGATCAAGGATTCATTTGATTCATATGCCAATATTAATAAACATACATTTTAGTTGAACATCTCCGAAAACACATAAACAAACACCTTAACGGTTAGATTTAGCAACACGTTCTAATTCATCTTTCTTCTTGATGGCGTAAGAAGTAGAAGAACCTTTAGCAGCGTTAATCAATTCTTCAGCTAAACATTCAGCAATGGTTTTGATGTTTCTGAAAGCGGCTTCTCTAGCACCAATGGTCAATAAAGAGATAGCTTGGTTGACTCTTCTTAATGGGGAAACATCAACAGCTTGTCTTCTGACGGTACCGGAAGAACCAATTCTGGTGGAATCTTCTCTTGGACCAGTGTTAACAATAGCGTCAACAACAACTTGTAATGGGTTTTGGTCAGTCAAGACGTTGATGATTTCTAATGTGTGTTTGACGATTCTAACAGCTTTTAATTTTTTACCGTTGTTTCTACCGTTCATCATCAAAGAGTTGGTTAATCTTTCAATGATTGGAGCTTGTGATTTTCTGAATCTTTTAGCAGCGTAACGACCAGCAGTGTGGGAGACAAAGACTGGTTTGCTGATTTGAATGTAATCAGTTAAAGAGATATCTTTAACGGTAACATCTTCGTAAGACCATTTGTTGAATAATTTGATTTCGGCTTGAGCTTGTTGAACATCTTCTGGGATGGCAGTGGCTAAGTCAACTAATTTGACTTCAACTGGTTCAGCAACAACTTCGAATTCTTCTTCAACGATTTCTTCTTGTGGGATATCAACTTGTGGTTCAGCCATCTTGTGAATACTAATAAGTTACCTAAGGTGTCGTCTTTAAGATAGTCAAATACCCAATTTTAATGTTTTCACTTTTGTAGATTTTGAAAAACTCACAGCGAGGAGTGGAAATTCTCTGGTGTAGGGATGTTTCGCGAAAGAGGGACATTATTTTGATTTTACTATGAAAGCTTTGCCGGTACTGCCACTACTTTTTGAGTGTCTACCAAAATTAATGTCTGGATGTTCTATTAGGGCTTTGTTACATCACGTGAATTTCAGAAGGGCTAGTTTATCATAGATTTTTCATACAGATAAGAACATACATATATTTATCTGTTAGTTTTGAGATACATTATCATAACATATACAAGGTCATTAAAAAGATTTATTCGCTATCACTTGGCCACCAGTATGGTATAAAGGCTTTCACTCCAACTTTCAAAGTTTTGTTATCTTCTCCTCCCAATGGTATCTCAATACTGAACTTTGTGTCTTCATTAGCGAAATCTTCCAATCTGATTAATGCTAGACCATTCGTTCCAGTATTGGATAACAATGTTCCTGATGAACGTTTGGATGATCTTCTTGGGGACACGGTTTTGGTACTGGATCCAAATGGAGAGGCTGATGCTGAGGTTTCAGTTGGAGCTTTAGGTTTTTGTGTGGAATCTGAAAAAATCTCCAAGTCACTCAATGCATTAGGCTCAAAGTTCAACTGTTGATCCTCATCTATCAAGGAAACATCGTTTTCATCTTTGTTGTATATGTACAGTTTGACTGGGACAATTCTCTTACGAACAATACCAGTATGATAAGTTCTAACTGTTAGTTCTTGCCCCACATAACACCCTTTATCGAAACTGACACCACCCATGTATTCAAGGTTAGATTCTAGAGGTAGTAATTTATTGGCCTTCAAGTCTTTTGGAGCTTCGGGTATTCCAAGTAGTTGTCTTCTCAAATCGATAGTTTCAACTGGTAAAGATTCGGTACCAGAGGGTATATATTCATCACTTAGTATAGATGATAAATCAGTCACGGTTGAGGGTGTAATAACTCTAATACCAAAATCAGGACATCTATCATCAAAAGCAAATGCTGTAAGATTACCAACATCAAGATCAGCTTTCCAAAGAGATGTATCTTTAACGAATTCCCTGGATTGTGATAAACTGGCCTCTGGAGATTTCACTTGGTCCGATTCTTCATCAAAATAACGACATTGTAAATTATAAAGGGCATCTTGCTTGAGATCGTTAAAGGCGTACCAGACGTTATGTTCTTTATGCTCTTTGATTTCAACTTTAGCTTTCAATTTATGAATCTTTAATAATGCTAAAGTTGATTTTAATAGGGATTTGTCCACTTCAATCAAGTATTGCGGGAGTGAATCACTATCATCTGGAATATATTTGTAAGGGTAAATAAATGTGTCTGTGATAACTCTACCTTTAGAGTTCAGGAACATTGAGTAAGCTCCATTTCTAGTGATTGTTTGATTCTTTGTATCTGCAGATTCTTTCAACAGACCCCAATTGGAAGCATGTATATCGAAATCATTCAGACCTAAGGCAGCGTCTTCGACATCTGTTGATATGGTCATCATTTTTTTCTTCGTGAAAGTTGGTATCAGCTTAGAAGTTACCAGTCCATTTAGAAACTTTGAAGAATCAGGTCCTTTGACTGAGATCAAGGATTTGTTTGATAGTAAAGAGAAACCGGCCTCTGGTAGCTTTGCAGGCGAATGGAAACATCGCCTAGATACTATACTCCCGATCCGCTGTACCAAGAACATTGTATTGAGTATCTGAGAGTTATATCCCATGCAATCGAAGTATGATCTATCTTTGTATCGTTATTGTCAATTTGTCATAATACCTTTGTCACAACCTCTACCTCTTCGCGAACATGTACTATCCGCGACCTATAATTTCGGCACCGGTTAGCTTACTAAGCACCAAGCACTAAAGCATTAACCGAGACATGTTGATGGGTGAGTGTCGAGTGATGAGGGAACTAAATGTCCCATCAAACGGAGTCAACTTTCTTGTCAGTCTCGAGCTCCTAATCCATATTTGCGTAGCAATTTGAAGAATTGAAACTATAATACACACACACACGTTAGATGCTTAGTGATTATTTAGTGCCCGTAACTCATGCAAATCGGTTTTGCTCATCGAGTAGTGCTGAAACACGGTAAGCAAACAACTTCCAATATCGCAGATTGGAAGCATTTTTATTTTCTATACCTCATCAAAATTCAGCAGAGAACGAATCGAATCTTCTGTGTGTTTAGTAAGAATTATGCATCATGTATCATGGCACATTATAAGATTTGTGTAGATGGAATTCACTATACGTTTCTCTGCACCTATTGCCCAGTGCTTGAAAGTGAACTGAGTAATGCCTAATGGTACTTACATCTAGTACTTACTATTTGGTACTTTTGTAGTCTCATTTTGTCGTTCAGTTGGATCAGATGGACTAGTATAGTCTCAGATCTTTTAACACGTCGCACCTCATCCAGCTTTGACAACAGCGGAGCTTTCAAGATCCAGTACAAAGTTCACTGAAACCTAGATCTCGCCCTTTAGATGCAACTCGTCTTAAAAATATATAGCTAATCAGCTCTTATCGTTGAGATTGTACATACTTATACGTCATTACGATTTAATAGCTTGTGCTTCGAGGTTCGGGCTGAAATCTACATCAGTTTCACCATGGTATTGCTTTGACCACTAATTAGATTAGGTTTATATTTCTTGTGGATGGTTATATAGAGTTTCTTGTACTATGCAAAAGAATTCAGCCATGCGTACGGTGTAAACATAGGCACCTAATGGTAGTCAATACTCACAACTGAGTATGAGTAAGCCCTGCATTACTAAGCCTACTATTATTTCACTCGCTGCCCAATTGTTCGTTAACATTGTTGAAAACTGTTTTACAGATCTAATTTTAGTATTATACACTAAACTCCAGTCTACATTGTTGAAGATGTAACATCAGAGGAATAAAAGCAAAGCCCACACGTTTTTGCCCCATTTGATTACAATTGACAACTACTGAGTTATGAGTACTGTTTGGCAGAATGCATCAGGCGATAGTACCATGGAGCGATCAAGAAGCAGAAGCTCTTAAATTTGAAAGTCCAGAACTCAGGCACTATCGAGTCTGACCATGGATCTCCATTTGAAGGTGTCATGCTGTTTCAAATTTCTATGGAGAATGTAGATTACTCGCTTTGCTTCTGAGAACTGTGTATGGCTTGTTAGCTGCTAAGATGTCCTGGGTGTTCGTACTTGTTTTACGGAGAGATCGTAGAAGTTACGGACCCTAGTACTTTGTACTTTAGTAGGAGCCCAACAAATTTTACCCTACAATTCAATCCCATCGTCAGAAGTTAAGACGGGAAAATAGCATCAACCCAAAAAATCTTAGGCTCGGCTCGCAGGCCTCTACTGCAAGGATGTATGAATATGATCATCACTAACCACCAATGATGCACTCAATTGATGACAGCCTAAGTTCTAACCATCGATTGTCGACTGTGGTCTTTAGGGCTTTTTAGATGTACCAAAGCCATTGATTGAAACAAAAAGTATAGTACTAAGTACTAACTATAAGTGAACTATGGCTCAATTACAGATCTCAGGATCGAAGCTCTGCAGGGAGCAATTGGTTCGTATTGTCTTATCTGCCTTTTGATGAGACATCAAGGGTTACTAACTTCCTGATGAAAGGTGTCAAACTTTGAAAATGAACATCAACAATATCTAATAATATTCTATGCCAAATGAGAACATAATTGAGTAGTACATGATCTAAAGTGGCTTGAACGGCTATGGTCTAAGATAAAAATTTCTTTGCCGTGATCTAAAAGCACACTATGGTCTAGTCTGAATCTCTTCTTGCTCACTAAGGTCAGCTTGTGAGCACAGCACTAGTTCGTAGACATTTTGATTTTCCTTCAACTGCAAGTTAACAGGCCAAAGCTTTCATATGTTCAAAACTGAGACATGGCGCAAATCCACAACTACTAGTATAGAAGAAGTCAAAGTCCTATAACCTCGTATACACTTTGAAGTAGAAGTGTTCACTAGTAGACATTGGATAACTTTAAAGCTAGTTTCTTGGGAAGTCCGCATATAGTTTGTTAATCATCACTCTCTCGATTAATGATTTCTCATGTCAAATCATGTGAGCCAGAAATCTTCACTCGTAAAAAACCTAAATTTTCACAATCTCGTAGGTTCATCTGGGGAAGACTATTCGAGTCCAAGAGATCATCTCCAAGTCGATCTCCTTGTTTAGATATTAAGATTTATAGTTTTACAGATAGACTGTATCTCGTTAGAAAGGTTCATTACTGTTTCTTTGGGTTTCTCAAGTTAAAGTATTTTGCTTCTACGAAACCTTCGCTTATATCGCTTATGCGTAGTTCTGTTCTTCAACATTAAGTTACGAGCGAACAACTTCAGGAGGCTAAACAATAGATCCGCTACTGATTTTTCCAAGTCATCAACTGTACACGTATTAATCTATACTTTGGGCAGCTTTACGAGTGATGGGAAGTCTTGGTCGACTAAACTTACCCCAGATATCTCAAGCTCATCGTGAATATACTTCACATTGAAGTATTGTTGAAGTAGCTGTAAAAAATTAAGTCAATAGATGTCAGCCAGCTAATGAACTAGTCTTGGTAACAAACAGTTAAAGAGCTCTCAGTCTAGTCCTCTCTGAAAAAAAGACAGTCATGACTTGTGATAATTGTATCAGAAGTAATTAACTCCACATATAGAGTGTGTGGATCTAGATTGACTCCTTTGTCCAGCTAACATCTCCCCGTGATTCCCCATAATTCATGATTGATCCTAGTCGAACATACACCTACAGAATTCCCCGGTCTTTTCAGTGTTATTATTGTAGGCGTAGATAATTTATTACGTCTTGAGCAGCGCGCGTTTTTCGGTTTTTTCTGCAGATACATGCAAATGCAATATTCAACAGTTTATCATGATGAGGTTTATAATAAAAGTAATCATCAGTTAAGGGAAGCTTCCAAGACATCAGTTCCCCGAGCAGCCTATCCCTATAGTAACCGCTACAGCACCTTCATCAACTGACCGGTAATTCTCTTTCACTCTAGTTTACTGCTTCAAAAACGATCAGCGTGATAATATTAACACAACTTTAACTAGTTGGAATATTTATAAGGGACTACGAGCCGGTATGACTTGATGACTAGAATACAGGATATAAGCTTCTCCAACAGGATTGTCGACAATCAAATTAATGAGTCGCAGGGCCATTCTTGAAGACTTCTTCCGCTAAAGGTAAGGTGAAGTAAGTACCTTTGGATATGCACTGCTTATGTCGATCCTGAACTCTATTGGCGCTCAATACTGTGGTGTTTCTAATATTAATCAACAGAACATGATTGGGGAGTGTGTGATGGTCCGCATCACGATGACTATGAACCATTAGCTATGGACCATGGAATTAGGAATGATCTGTGTAGAGTAATGCGGACATCAATGTCTTCAATATTGGTCGATCGAGAATCTCGGACCTTGGCTCTATTGTATTGGCTTTATTTGGTACTCACTTTATAAAACTAGTACTGGTAAACAGCCTAAACATTTACGACGACGCGATTAGTCAGAATAGATTTACACTTGTAAGGATGTTCTAGGGGTTGATGATGAGGTGATGAGATGAGATACCTCGGTTCTTTTATTCGTAACTGGTAAAGACATACCCCTATACTAAGACGTCTGTGATTTAATAAGGTTGTTGATCGACTGTGGGTGCTCTGGCAGCCGAGGACTGGAGGAAGTATCGTCAATCGTCATGTACTGTCTTTTCAATCTGTAATCGTCGTAAATAGTAAAAACGTCTGGCCAAGTATGTTGACAATTATCTGTATTAGGTATGTCCCCACATCCCCTCGTTTTGAAGCTCAATGTCACGGCCAGTACATAATTAAGCTTTCACCGTTATAGCTACTCCCAATTTAGCAGGAAAGAGTACCATTAATTAATCATTGATCCTGAATACAAACAGAACTATTTGAACTACGAACACGAACACATGCACTCTCCTTCTTACTCAATTCAATCCCAGTTAGTGGGTTCTCAAGAGTCACCCATTGTAGTCGGTAGTAATGACTCAGCAGCTAACAGCTCAATAGTCAATAATTCATAACTCGGTACGCACTATTTCGCCTAAACAACTAGTAGTAGTCAATCACTTCTCGCTACTCTACCAGTTCAAGTAGCTCATTCTTGCAAAAACTGTCACAGCTGGTGCGCCTTGTCCGACTCCGCACTTTTGCTGCAAAGTTATGCAGGAAGTGGCATCAGATTGGTTAGAGGCGAGAGTGCCAAGACCAAACACTGAGCAAATTTAATATGTATGTTCACCGTAGTAACAACAAAAGTATATTTGCTGGTGAGTGCTGCTTACCGCTTACTGCTTAGCGAACTGCCTACACTCACCTCGAGTTCGTAGTGTAGCTTCACTCTCGATCACTACACTACATGATACATATCATTACTAGAACCATACTGACGCCTGCTCAATGCTCCTACACTAGTTCTATACATCCAGCTGTAGACTTGTCTCTATGGCAGCAGATAATTTTCGGCTCGCAACACATTACCGAGGCCGTTAGGTATGTAAATATTCTACCAACCGTTGTATAGTTATTAAAGGGATGGCCTTTGAAATTATTGGACAGTTTGGGATCTCTCGTATTGAGATCGAGTAAAGCCAATGGGGTGATAGATCACAAAGCTGACACCAATATTAGAGGATCTGCGGTGCTCTCGATCAGGTTAGATATCATGCAATTGTTCCCTGAGGCTGAACCTCGCTGTTACTCGGTTATCAGCTAAGTTAGTGGGTTAAGCTTTGTTTTTTCCCTCGCCTGGCTGGGAGTTGAGGCTTGCAAACATGCGACATGGACAAAGGTTCTTGGACATGTACTTCAAGATGATTAACAGTAGTAGTCATCTAGTAGCGGCTTATTCCAGAAAAGCATGGTCAATTATGTCAACTTTGTAAAAGGAGTTGGTACTTTACTAGGATTGGAATTTACATGAGCGGACGAGACAAGAAAGCATTGACGTCTTAAATATACAATAGGGCCTGGAATCTCGATTAACATTCAAACATTCTCTAAAGTAAGCGTTATTGCAGTCACAACTAAACATTTCCTACGTCAATACCCCGTAAAATGGTGTAGCATGATTACTTGGTCTGCACAGTTTTCTCGAGGGCCCTCCGCGTGTACCGGCCATGTAGAAACTAATGTTTCAGATGTCTAATTCTTACATGGTGATGTTCTACTTGCAATTTGAAACATCCTGTGTTTCGAACACACTCTCTATACATAATAATTCAGGAAAATAAATGAAAATAATATACGAGTACAATAATACTACAACGTGTGGACACGATTAATCACATAACCAACTTCGATTTGAATTATATGGAACATACGTACTTATCAACATCTCTATATATAATAGTCTAAGTACTAACTTCTAGATACACGAACTGAAGCAAAAAAATAAAGTATAGTCTTCACGTCCCACTAGGAAAGGTGAGAGGAGAAGATGACTTTTAAAACGAACTGAATAACACATTCCATGATCATCTCAGCTATGAAGCAACATCATGGACCCCTTCTGTAAATATTAAAAACAAATAACAGTAAAACAAATTCAAAACTGAATGACAAAACAAGAACATTAACAAACAAATAAACGACAACAACAAGAATAGTAATTAGAAATATAGGAAAAGAATAAACATAGCTTTTAGAAATAATAAATTGGAATCAATAGCAAATTAGTACTCTTTCTTTTTTTAAAGGCAACCTGAGCCTGTAAAGAGCGTATAGATAGCAAGATCGTAAAATAGAACTGAAAAACGAAAACAACATCAAGTAGAACGAACACACACAACCTCATATGAAGAAAAGAAACCATTCTTCTTTCTTTAATTCAAAATACTCTGTAAACAATTTGATTTTATGCTTGATGTTCTTGGACTAGAAGCCTCAGAGGTATTTTCAGAAGAGATGGTACTTGGAGGAGAAGCCATTTCTTCAGATTCGTTAGACATCTTCGCCACAGCAGCAATTCTTCTCCATCTGAATTGACAACCATTAGCAGTTCTATTCTTGAAGTACATTGAGATTTCTCTCCATCCCAAGTTTTTAACTTCTTTCAAGTATTTTAAAAGACAATCGTCTTCATAGCTCCAGGCGTTCGATTGTCTTGTGGTTTGTTTGGAAATCTTGTATCTGTTCATGTTGGCATTAGCATAAAGAGTAGCGGATGGGGATGGGGAGTTGGTATAATATTGTCTTGGAGTTGAGTAAACTGGAGATCCACTGTGTCCAATAGGAGTCATTGGGTAGTGAACCATAGCATTTGGATGGTCAGGTATGAATCCTGGTTGGAGTTGATTTATATATGCCTGTTGTTGTGGTTGCTGCTGTTGTTGTTGCTGTTGATGTAATGGGATCATGATTGTTTCTGGGTGATGTATAGGTGAGATTGGCATAGGACTTATGATGATAGGATGTTTAGAGTGTTCAGGATGGTTGTGAGGAAATATGTCATTGACACTTGGGAGTCTTATTCTTTGTGTCTCATGGGAGTAATATGTTGTCATTGTGGTATATGGTGGTATGTCGAGTCGAGATAGACTTGATAGACTTGTAAGGTAAGAAGTAAGTTATAGGAGATGTGAGATCAGAAAGTAAAGATGATTGGCGATATATATAGTAGAGTTAGAAAAAATTTTATGGGTCAAAGACTGAAGAGCATATCTCATTTCGATGTATATTGTGCGTATACAATGTACATCTATCGACAGGCTTGACGGACTGGGAGTTGGGACATGGGATTGGATTTTGGAGAAATAAGCTAGGTGCGGTGAGATGTGAGCCCCCAAAGATGTTGATAGATTAGGCGGGCCTTACTTCATTCAAGGGTGCAGCAACAACTAAAGTTCTGCGGATCATTTCCTGCACAATAGTCACACTACTTGAAACTTGCTCGCTAGTATGTAGGCTGTACCTTTTCTAGCTGCACCAGATCTGGTTGTTTTTTGGAAAATGCAAAGTATCGGATCATTGGCAATTTGCATTTGGCACATTGCTCTTTGTCAAGAATTTCGCTGCGCATGGAATGTAAATCTCTGTCTATGTCATGTGTCCTTTACTAAACTCCAGTATTTCATCAAACTGTGTGCCGCTTAATGCTTACTACCTACTTCAAAGTGCTTACTACTATTTATGGTGTTTAGTCCTGTCTAGGGTCAATCCTAATAATACAGGACTTTCCTAATGATGCTCTCAGGGTTAAAATTCATAATATTTACTGCTTTATTATTGGACAATAGACAGCTTCAGGCCCTTCGCTAGGAGTTTGAAACACAAGTCTGTAACTTACAAGTTGTAACATTTAAAGTTTCAACTCCATATTTAGCGTACTGCATTCTCTTTCCATTTATTAACTAAACCTACTGACCCACTTCACATTTCCTACGCTTACCTCATACCTCATACCTATTACTTCTATTTTATAGTTCTTACTTCATACCTCCCGCTTCCCGCTTCCCGCTTTACCTCATGTTGATCTCACATGCCATGTTATCGAGCCCCATCTCTCACCTCCCAACAAAACTTACTGTCTCACTTACAGCTTGCCAACCACTCTGGTGAGTGAGTGAGTGAGTGATCCAGGGTAACCGCCTATAGATACAGCAAGTGAGCTACGTAGCATATTGATACATTTCACTCTTTCACTCTCTTTTCTCACCAGAGTCACATAGCTGTACAGAGTCAAAGTCTCCTAGTCCCAGATCCGGAGACTAGCCGATAACCTGCCAGGCGTATAGCAGTGATGTTGGACTTGAACGAATGACGTGACCCGCCTAAGCGGCATGCGGCTTGCTACATGAAACATAAAAAACGGCTTTGATCAAAACAGTCAACTCACATCAGACTTCAAACTTCAAATGCTGATTTATGTGAAAAAAGTTTTCTAGACATGCACAACATGACGAAGTTAGCATACGAAATTGTTCTCTTGTATTGTGGAAATTATTAAGTAACTAATCTGTAACACTAACGCTGGCTACTAACAGTTTATACAATCCTTAATATTCCTCGATCAGTAGTGCTCACTCTCTCTCTTTCTTACTGGATGTCTCCTATAAGGATTTCCATGACTGTCAAGTATCTGCCAAGTTCTCTTAGTGTATCTAGATCTACTTTTTCAGATTACAATAGCTGTACTTTAGTGTAGAAACTTACAGCATCCGTGCAATAACGGTTTCACCTCTCTCTTCATCTTTCTGTTTGTTTCTCTCTCTTTCTATTTCTCTATTTCTCTCTTTCTCTTTCTCTCTTTCATTGAATCTCATCTCTTTAATTACCGGCCGGTAACTAAAATATCGGTAATGTTTACTTTGATTAACTCCATTCAGACATTGGGTCTACCACCCTACATTATATTGTGTATATAGACATATAACGACCGATGAGTTCGATGACCGAAATCCAGCGCGTATGCGTGATTGGTGATGGGATTTAGATCTCATTATGATAGTGTCTAATTACTAAGAACGTATGCACTTTGAGTAGTAAGTAGGACTAAGTACTTACCTAACTAGTGAGAGGATCTACGTCTAAGCTGAAAACTAAAAATCGTTCCACTATATTTGTTTCAGATATTCATTGCCAGCCAGGACAAGTTCAAGGGATCAAACTGGTAATTATTTTCTTAGGGGCTTACTGTTTCACGTTTTACTATGAAGTATACTAAATAAAATGAGGGTCGAGTGATTAAGTTTAGTTAGAGTTTAGATAGAAATTAATCATGATCTCTTCATCATATGTTAAGACCTAAGCAATCTACAAGGGTTGAATATTGTACCTATCGCTGTACCGATGATCTTATATCAAGGAACATGCTAACCTGGCATGTTGGTTTGAGTTGTGACTTTGACTACATCCAATGACTATGATTGATGATAATCCATGAAAAGCGGATTTCCGATCTAAGTTCAATACTATCAACAAGTTATGAGTTATGTCTTTAAGCCCAATGAGTACTGTTCATAATATGTCCTTATGAACTATACTGAGTAATGTGCAACTCGATGTGCATTGTGCGGTCGAAGTTTGCTCATGAAATCGGATTCATGATTCATGATTCAGATTCTCAGATTCAATATGAATCATGTATTTTATTATTTTACTATCAAATGAATCATCAACATGAATCATGAGATAATGATGACGATCATCAGGTACAGGATCTACCTCACTTCAAGCCCATATGCATGAGGGTTCAAAACTACAATACAAGTCTAAGAAACTAAAAACTAGTAATTAGTAGACCCTTTCATTCGAATTTTAGGTTTCTGAGTCCAAGTTTCATAGTAAGTGGATCTGAATCTCTTTCTTCATTTCACCTAGTATACTTTATTATATTGTGTTATATTATTACAAACTACAAAGTATACCGATTACCGATGATATCATGCCATGACATATCATCGCTTAATTTCAGTACCTCGCTAACGCTCCTTATTTGGAGTATGATGCATAGACACACCTTTCAATATGAGATTCTACCGTCTTGATGAGATTTCAGTAACCTATCAATGTAAATAAATAAACAGTGTCCAATGGGCATCACCTGATTTTTCAGTAGGAACAATTTCACCGGTTTCATATTTGTGGCCTTTTTTTGGCGTGTTTTAGACCACGGCACAAATTCACTTTCCTTAATTAGCCGAAACGGACCTGTAAAAATAGGAACGGATGCACCTATATGAGACACCTAAAGCCTAAGAGACTGGTAGGCACTAGACGCTGGCCCACTGGTCACACTGGACAGTATGACGCTAGTGCTAGTGCTAGGCAGTAGGCAGGCTCTTGGTAATACGAAGCATGGAAGGTTAATCCAAGTCATATATCTCGAGCAACTTTATTCATCAACGATGAGATACTACAAGACATAAGCCTTATTGCATAATAGCGATTGTTAAGACATCAACATGCTCTTTACTTCATTGGATCTGGAATTTTGGATGCATCATAATCACTTGATTTTTGTTTTTTATTTGGCTTCATGTATTGTAGTTTGCTTGTTTGTGAAGAATCTTGCAGGACGTTTTGCAGACTGAGCTTGACGCTTTACTGTTAAGACTCACATCAGTCTAGACTCTAGGCACCTTAGTTTTTCCTTGCGAGGAAGATTTCGAGGTATTCTAGAAGGAAGCATGGCAGATGGAAGCATTGCACTTATGCATCCTTTGTTCGTATCGTATGCTGAGATCATTGCCTGTTGTTCTTTATGTATGAACCAAAGAGCCATCTGTATACGCGAGCAATTACACAATAAAGTGACAAGCTATGTTATACGCTGAGTAAGTCAAAGTGTATCCACACTTGAGGGTTCATCGCCTGGGAAAGCAATCAAATGATCGTTTAGTTTACGGTATGATGACTCAAAAGAAGATGGTTTCAAGAATGTATTGTTGAGACTCGAAGGGCCAGAACTTCTGCGTACTCGAGTAGAACTAAGCCTTACTCGTCTTCTTTCGCACATTCTTCATCGCGAAGTATATATCGAAGCTCGAGCGCATCGAGCACATGTTACGCAAGTTAGATAATTAATAGTACATGGCTGATGCGGAATGACACTAGTCTCTGTTACTTTCTTCATGTCGTTACAATATCGAAGAACCTATCAAACTTTAAGGTAAGAGCATATGCTAGTGTTGTATGATGATGAATTTGAGGTCCCTCTGAGAACTATAGGTTTACTCATTCGGTAAAACCTACTATAAAACTACTGATTGCATACACAGATAGACATACAGGCAGGTAAACGGCCAGTTATAACCTGCACAATAATTTATAGTACGTAGTTCATGAAGCTAGAGTAATATTCTCTCGCTTATTGTAATTAAAATATAATGTATAATTAAACATAGTACATGCTACCATACGGCTAAACAAAAGATTATTATAAGCTTGCTCGAGAATGAAGTAAAGACTTATTCTTCTCTGTTTTATGCCACGGGTAATTGTAGCTTTATCATCAGTTATACCGAATCATTTATAATAATTGTTACACGCCTGTTGATAATTCTGTTGATCGAAACTGTAGAACACGATATACGAGATATTAATATAACTTACAACAATACGAGTAGTCTTTAAGGTTTATCGGAAATTGGAACAAATCATCTCATCTTGCCAATGCTCGTAACTCCAAAGTTCAAAGTACCCTTTTTCCTTCATTACACGAGTCTCAACTGATCTTCAACAACCATTAGACAACTGCTGCTTCCCTTGTACTCATATCCATGCCTTGTCCTGAATGATCATCTTTTTTTTTTCGTGTCTTTTTTTGTGGTTCTCTTTTCTTTTCTTTGTAAGTTATATAGTGACGTAACGATCTGAACAGGGAAGGATCGGGTTGATGTCAGCTACTAGGTGATAAGTGTACTGCGACTCGCCTAACAATCAACAAGCGGTAGGGATGGATCGTGCGATGATGGTGCCTGCCTAGTGCCTATGTGCCTATACACGAGCTATGTGGTACTAAAAAATTTTATTCATCGCGAAGTTGTCAAAGTACCTAGCTAACAAGGTATATTGATTAACTGACATCTTCTTTTTAATTTGTGCAGACTTATTATACTCTCTCTGCACAAGTGGTAAGTTAGATCGTTTATAGAACCAGCACGCACCTCATTACCATCGACATCACCAGTGCTTACATCCTCCTAACAGTTCGTAAAACTTCAAAGCATGAGTTGTTACCACAAAAGATTGACACAAGTGACAAGCAGTAAGTGAGCGTAAGTCCGTTTTTGTTTTTATTCTACAGGGTTATTCATGATTATTCATAGTCAAGGTATACATACACGTATAAGTGCAAGTACGAGTACAAGCACAACGTACATACAGCTCTTTGGATGAGGATTGAACAAGTCACAGATCAATGCTCCATTGCTCACTTCTATTACACACAGATACTTACGCTGCATGATGAATAGTCTAACGCATGATATCGCATCAAGCCTTTTAGACTAATAATATTTAAACTCAAATGTTGCAGATGTAAGTCATGTAACTTCTCGAGAGACAGCAGATCATTACTAGAGAAATGTTTCAGAAACCTTCAAGCCCCAAGACTGATCAAGAAGACTTTAGAAGTTAGGAACTTGAAAGGTCGGAGATTTGGTAAGCGGGTACTTCCTTCTTGATACAAGCGCGGGTATTTAAAAATTCTCAGGCTGATGTGTATGTTAATGTTACATTTTGTAATTACCATGTGTATACGATTTGCTAACCAATGATCCTTAAATAATGGTGCAGGTCTAATTTACCAGCTACCTCGCACAATTTGCAACAATCATGAGGTTTGATCATCAGCTAACTAATTTTGATCAATCTGACTGAGTAATTGAGGTGTACGATGGCAGTAAGGCAATGAAGCTACTGCTCACAATAACGAAGAATACATTATACAGCTTCAATCATGCTCCACCTACGCTTATAGAATCATGTGTCTAACATTGTGCACTGTATACGCCGTTGAACTACAGCTTCATGTCTAATGATATTATGTATTCTTCAGATCTGTCTACCGCCTGAAACCATCACGGCACCTAGAAATCAACGTTTACCATTATTAGATACTGTGAGTTTTTACGAGCATTGAGTAAGTACTTTGCAAGAATGCTCAAATTATGTGCTTCAATGGACAAACCTACATTTGAACCTCAAACAGCTCATAATTAAGCATAGAGGGGCATACTTTTTTATAATACGGTCTTAATCATGGTTTCTCTCTTCTCTGATTTGTCTATGTCTCTTGCTCTCCCTCTCTCTCGTATGCTTCTTCAAGCTATGCTTCTCTACATTCAGCACAGTTCCGCTCGATCAACCACTAAAGCTTCTAGCTACTTTGCTCGCAGTTGTAGGCAATGCAACTTTGATCAATTAGGGCGATCGACGATCGATGAGTTTGAATGGGTATTTCCATTTCCATCTTGCCTTAGGCAGTACATACTCAAATTAAAGAAGCTCACATGATATACAGCGGTAAACAATAAACATCACCAAATGCACTGGTTGTATTGGTAATTACTTAGTAATTTTGTGTAATAATGAAAATAATTACACCAGTCTTTATTATAGTGACTTGCTGAAGCGGTCTTGGGCGGCACATGCCTTAACTAGTAATAAGATCAGGGTATCTGCGGGTCGAGAAATCAAAGTATTAAACGTGCATGAATCTCTAACCAAGCATTGAGGAACATCTGGGGACGTCTAGGGAGAGAGAGATGGCTGTAGTACTACAGTATAACTCACTAGTCACTACTCAGTATAAGGTAGTGGCAGTGGGTAGTGGGCAGTGTTGAACAAAGCGGAAACACACATATACACAGCATTACTACATTGAAGCATCACTGCATATAATCCTATGAGCCCATCTACATCTAAAGAGGTGAAGAGCTT
Source organism: Wickerhamomyces ulmi (assembly GCA_030569675.1). Lineage (NCBI taxonomy): Eukaryota > Fungi > Ascomycota > Saccharomycetes > Phaffomycetales > Wickerhamomycetaceae > Wickerhamomyces > Wickerhamomyces ulmi. The sequence continues at coordinate 22,789 of JAJMLN010000012.1, forward strand.
CACAATGATCCTACATCCCATAGGTATATACTCATGTTCCGTTCCGCTAATTCATGTCGCGGACAACGGTGCATCCAATACCTAAATCTGATCAAACAACCAAGTCTTGTCTGGCAATCACCAATACATCACGGGTACATACCACTATATAATAAAATAATAAATTTGTATAATTATCATCATGCCGCATTATGTGTTTGTTGAAATAAAACGTCCCCGCCGTTTCTTCGCTTATCAGGAAAAGGATGTAATGCGTGAGTGGTACATTTCCTAAGCTGTTTACAACTAACTATGATGAATATACGGTACAAACTATATGTTCTATAATGACGTTATAATTCAAAACTTGGTGGTAACTATATAGTAAATATGCACCATTAACTGATCTTTTGAACCTCATGGTTTTTAGCAAAGAACTGCAGACATATTCATGGCATAGGACATGCCTGGCTGCTCAATATCGGCCTCAGCCTCGTGAGCCTCGATTATATTAGTCCGCGAAGGATTTACATCGATACTAGGGTATTAGGGTAGTCCATTGTCCACGTCTGATGATTGATCCCATTGAATGAGACAATGCTATGGACATCATCAAGTAAGGTTTTATACAGTAGCTTAATTAGCGGGTGGCTCCTGCTTTAATTTTGTATAATTACGTAGGATCAACAATTAACAGCATTAAGTTATAGCTGATGATCATGCGATCAATATTAAAAAGATCAGCTATAGCCTCTAGACATATCCATTGTTTCGTTGACAAATTGAGGGTTTGCAGCGGCATGCTTCAAAATGATATGTGTGCAAAAATATATTGCCCGCTTATATTAACAAACCTTATAAGTTTTTGAGGCATCTCTCAAAGCAGCGAAAATTAGCGGACTTGACATTCCGAAATGTTTGTTGAATAATTGATCATTGGTAATTCTGATCAATACATCAACAAGAGGATCATGACCAAGTCTCTACATATCTACAAAGGTCTAGGAAGAGACAGTTTTATGGAAGAATGTAAGCATATGTCTAGCATACTATGAACAGACAGAAATGACTGGTGGAGGAACTATACTAATAACATCTGCGGTCATACTCATCAGAACTGAACTTTATAAAACAAGCATAAATTAAATTTACTGTAAATCATAATAGAGGTCATATAAGATTAATCCTCAAAATATCGATCAAGAACGTTTGCTTGCACTGGTTTCGGTAGTTTCTGCACCAGAAGCTTTAGTATCATCATCTTTAATTTCAGTGATTTGGGCTTCTTTCTTTTGAACTTTTGAAGCTTTTGGAGCTGGAGCTGAGCTTGAACCACCAGTTAATAAGCTGATGATGGCAGATAGAATATTAAGAACGACACTAGCAACAACAACTAAAGCACTGACATATAGACCAGCTTCAGCAGGTTTTGAGCTTAAAGTGTTTAATGGATCAGCTAAAAATTCAACCAAGTAATCTTGACCACCTTGAACGAATTCAGTAACTTTGGCTAAAGCATTGTCAAAGAAGTCAGAGTCATCTTCATTTGAAACAGATTCTGGAGTTTCAACAGTCTCAGCTTTAGCTTTTGGAGCAACATCTAAAACAGCTTGTTGTTCAATAGCATATTTTGGAACAAAAGTTTCGTTACCAATCAATTCAGCTTCTTCAATGGAGTGACCCAAGTAGATGTTATCGAATAAGATATCATTTTCCATGGTCCATAGTTCGAAACCAATACCACCGATAGCTTCTAAATCAGATGGATGAGTATCTTCATAATAGTTTGGATTGGCAATAGTCTTTGGAACCCATTCACCTTTATAATCTGGGTTTTCGATTAATGGTTGTTCCCATTTACCTTTATAGTCTGGGTTTGGAATTTGAGCAGGTTCCCATGGACCACAACCATGTTCTTCACAAACTGGGTTGAAGATCAATGGAGCAACGTATTCACCATCTTCTTCATCATCCCAATCTTCTGGTTTGGTAGCTTCTGGATCTGGAATGTATTCAGGAGTTTCTTCTTCCCATGATTCAGGTTTGACAGCATTTGGATCTGGAATTAAGTATGGAGCATTTTCATCCCAATCTTCTGGTTTTTCAGTTTGGTTTGGATCTAAGATAACTTCTCTGTCATCCCAGTCTTCTGGTTTTTCATCGTTTGGATCTTCAATCTCTTTTGGAGGGTTTAATGATGGTTTCAAGACATCTTCATCTAATAAGTTACCAGCTTTAACAACTTCACCGTTGATTCTGATAGCGAAATCTTGGTTTGGTTCAATGATCAAAGTGTATAAAGTGGTAGTTTTAACACCTCTCGATAGAGGAGGAACAGCCAAGTGTTTTTCTTCATAGACACCAGTGAATTGATCTTTACGACGGATGATGAAGTGAACTTTGTTGGTGGTACCACATTTATCTGGACCGAACATGATTTGGTATGGGGTATCGTTGTTGAACTCATTGTCATCATCTGGGATACCTTCTTCTGATAATAGTTTGACGTAAGCACCACCACATTTCAAACCTTCTTGTAATTTAACTTCATATTGTAAGACAAGAGTGTTATCGGTGTTAACGAATGGTTGTGGTAATTTGGCATGAATAGCATGATGAGCAGCTGGGGTTTTCAGAACTAGACCTTTATCGTTTTTGAAACCTGGGAAGATGACTGATTCTTCAACCGCCCATTCACCGTTGTAAGTGTACTCGTTATCTCTTTTAGCTTTGGAGATTTTCCATAGGTTAGCCCAATCTTCAGAATCAAATTGTTCAAAGAAAGAATCAGAACTCAATTGAGACTTATCGAATGGGGTGAAGTCTGGTTGGGCAACATCAGCGTCAGCTTTAGCGATTAAAGCTAGAGCGGCTGGAACAGCGACAGAAGAAAGCTTCATTTTAGGTAGTTTTTGTGTCAATTGATGATATAAAGAACAATATCAATATATAAAAGAGAGTGAGAAAACAGGTGTTTGATATAGATTTATTTGCACAATGAACAGGTGGCAGAAATTTATCAGATCACAGAAATTTCGAGAAAAAAAAATTACGTAAGCGAAAATGAGTATAGATCAAATAGATAACGAATAAAGAGTATGTGTAATACTATATGCTGCAAATCTAAACTAACTAAGCATCAACATCGTCACCCAGCAGTTCGAAGGCGTTCTTCTTTAGTGGAACAGCTGGTGTGTTGTCTTCTTCATCTGTGTAGAACTTGTCTTCTTCCATTTCATCCTCTTGTTCTTTTGGTTCTTCTGGTTTAGAGTCCTGGTTGGTCAACGTGCTTCTGGCAAGAGCATTGATGGCATCCCAGTTACTTTTTCTTGTCACTTGAACCATTTTAGCTCTTTCTTTACTCTTTTGGATCTTACCTTCTAGTTTCTCACTCAGGAGGATAGCTCTTTGGACTTTATCTTTATTTAGATTACTTGCAGCAAGTGCACTCTTCTTAGCCTTGTGAACTTTGGCTCTTTCTGCCTTGTTGATAGGTTTATTATGTAGTAATGTCTCATTCTTTTTGACGGTAGCACGGATGATTGCACTGGCAACATCAGTCTTTTCTGATCTTGACACTGTAGAAGCTGATTTAGCTTCTGGTTCTTCAACCTCTAAACGTCTTGCTGCTCTTGAATGTTTGGACACTGAGTTATGTTAGTATGGTTATATGGATTATACTCTATGACTATTCACATACCTTTCTTGGCCATCGTGTGTGATATTTGTGTTGTATTGTTGGTATCAATCCGAAGCTCATCTCATCGCTTTAATTTGCATTTTGAAAATTTTTATAACTTTGTATGAGTGATTAGGTAATGGATTTATTATCTTTATAGGCTGATCCTCTAATAATTAGTGATTTATATGTGGTCAATCACTTCATTGGTTGACTAGTTGGTGCCATGAACACTCTGTTCCTATACCTCTCTCTCTTAATCTGTAATCTATTGTAATCTCGCTTGTTTCACCGTTTTGAAGTGCTTCTTTTTCTTATTTCTGTGTAACAACTTTTTGGCGATTCAGATTCGGGGCAGATTTGAGCCACTTTCCAAATTATATCAAAAAGTGATCGCATCTTTGAACAATTGCAACAAATAATCTTTCTTCCCGCCCCCTTTTTTTCCTGTAAAACACTCAATTTCTTACTAACTCACTTCTGTTGCTTGAATTGATCCTCATAAAGATGTCCACTGGTGTTAGAAGATCTGCTAGAGTTGCTGCTGCTGCCGCTAATTCAAATGGTACCCCGGCTACTACTACTAAAGTTGAATCATTATCTACCTCGAAAGTTACTAAACCAAAAAAAGCTGCTCCTGTGAAAAAAGCTGAGGTTAAAGAGACTGAAACTGCTGAAGAGAAACCATCCAAGGAATTGGAAGTTGGTGATGAAATCCCAGATCTAACTTTATTGAACCAAGATGAAGAGTCATTATCCTTAAAAGATTTGGCCTCCAAACACAAGCTTATAATAATATTCGCTTATCCAAGAGCATCCACCCCTGGTTGTACTAGACAAGCTTGTGGTTTCAGAGATAACTACAACAGTATCAAAGATAAAGCCTTGGTCCTTGGTTTAAGTGCTGATTCTCCTAAAGCTCAATTGAACTTCAAAACTAAACAAAACCTTCAATATGATTTATTAAGTGATACAAAAAAGGAACTTATTGGTCCTTTAGGTGCTAAGAAACAACCAAGTGGTATTAAACGTTCTTACTGGATCTTCCAAGATGGGAAGTTATTGGTCAAAAGAGTCCAAGTCTCTCCAGAAGTTAGTATTCAAGAAGGTAAAACTAAAATCTTGGAACTAGCCAAATAAAGAGGGTATAACCTCTAAATATCTACAATAAAATTAAAAGTATACGTATCATTCTTTTGTCCTGAACCTACTATTAAATCAATTATCTTTAATTCTTTTGAATCCCTTTTATCATTATCATTTCCCAAGTCGTTTCGATTAATATGTTTCGTAACCTAAACTTCGAATTCCAAGATATACCAATCTTGAAACTTATTTGTATCCTCCGAATCGTTGGATAATAGTCTACCTCCAAGCCAACTTAAATTTTTGATCAGTAACTGTGATTCTTCCTCGAAATATTTTCTCTTCATGTAAATCAATAATTTCAATTCATTTTCATTGTTATCTGCTTCACTCTTATCATCTGAATCATCTTCTTGTAATTTCTCATATATGACTTCTGATGCCAATTCAAATAAACAAATCAACATGTTTTTAAACTGATGACTGTTTTCATCTCTGAAGCTTTGATTTATAAACACCTTAAGATTTAAATCCTTATTCAAAATTGAATATATAGGATATGTGAAAAACTGTGAAAAAATTGCAATATATCTTAAGCTATTACTCTTAAAATTATTGTTCAAATGTTGTAGTTGTGTTGGAGTGACTTTCATTAGATCATGTTCAGTTATCAATTGACTCTCACTCAATAAAATAACATCCAATGATACCTCAACCAGGTTGTTATAACCCATCGAAGGTTGAGGATTTTTAACAGCAAGCACATCAGGCCCACCACTGGGCCGTTGGAGCCCCCGTAGCGTGATAATAACTCTGGAGATCAATAGCAGCTAATTGCTTAGGTTCAATAATCATAGCTGACGCCATAACGGATTGTCTATGTTTTAATTGATTTAAATAAAACAAATTCGATAGTTTTCTCTGCTTCGTATTCAATAAATTCATGATCACGGAATCTGTAGTTCTGTAAAGTTGAGTGTGTAACTGGTGTTAGTTGGAAAGTATTAGTAAACGTTTGAAGTGGTCTTCTATTTGTATTATAAGGGTGGATCATTAAGAGATTATGGATTTCTAGAAAATGTTTATCCTGTCCATTCTGATATTTACTCATAGTACACATGAGCACTGAGGGCTCATGCGTAAATTTACGACCTGTCTCGGTAAGTCCCGCCGGAAGCTTTTTTCATTCAGCCTAAATAAACAACTTTTTCTAGCTTCACTTCACTTTTGTACTGGTTATAAAGAACTGAAGAAGCAGATGCATAACCAAATAATACTTGATAGTTGTAGCAAATATATACCAGCTAGGGTATATATCCTACGATAACACATCCCCTTGTGTTTTAAGCTTGTGGGTTATGTAAACTCTTGTATACTTCAAATCATACACTTGGGAAAATTTTGACATGGATTCCCTCTCCAAGGTTTTATCGTTGAGACCTCAATATAGAGGGCTCCTACTACGATTACTACGAATTACTACTGCGCTTACTACAATATCAACTAATTACAATGTTCGAAATAGTTACTACATTATACTACGAGACATTTACTATGTAACTATACAAAAATCTATATAGCTCCCAGTCCCAATCCCAATCCCAGTCCTATATCCCAGAAAACAAAATAGGAGTAAAAGAATAAAGAAGAAAGTTGGGAAAAGCTTTTAACTTATATTCTTTTGAACTTTTTGTGTACTTTGGATTAAATTGAATTAAAAGTAAATTACGTTCAAGAATATGCCCACAAAAGCGTATAATGAAGAGCACAAAAGCGTATAGCCTTCAGGATCTGCAAAGAAGTATTTGTCATTGAAGATGATCTACAACCACCCCTCATCTGTATTATATTGATATGCACTAATAGAGTTTTGTGTGCAGATGTGATATGGTCAATTATCAACTAAATTGATGATGGTCATGTAGTGACACAAATACAAAGAAAAGAACAATGATTACGGGGTATAATTATGTACACAAAAGCGTATAGCTCATGTATAAGGTTACTACACAGGATAAACAAACTCTGTGGCTGATACAATAGGAATCAGAGGTCTTCAGAAGATATGATCATAAACGTCGTAGTCAGGTTGTAGATAGTTCAACATTCGTTTTTGCCTGGTGCAAAACGATTACAAGCTCGTTATTCTAGTCCCTCCACCCTGTTTGATCTGGAACTCAGATTATCACTTTTGGTGCAAGCTTTTGGAGAACCAGCTCCTCTGAAGGTAGCATCTCATCTCGTCGAAAGCTTTACCAAAGTCACTAAAGTAACTAAAGTAACACAAAGTAACATCCACAGAGTAACTCTGGTGATCCGATCCGATCTGGACTTTCGGGATACTTCGCCTGATAACCCTATCTCGCCAAAAGAGGCAATTTTCGCTAACTCTACTAAAGTACCAGTTTACACGACGGCGGTATGTGTTTGTACAACAACACAGAAGGAGTGGTGTAGTAGTATCTCACATCGAGAAGGTAAGCTGATCTCTGTGTCATTTCAGTCATGTCTTTACCTTTAGTTCAAGCATCAACGCTACCATCTCTTCCAAAAGAGAAGCTAAAAGAGAAGCCATTCCATGGTTGATGATGGTTCTGTTGCTAAGGCTAGTAGAGCTCCATCAGTTGCCAACCCTATACCCCATTAGTTGCTAACCCTACTAGAGATCCATCTGTGGCTAGCCCTTATAAATATCCTGAATTTACCAACCATACCGAGTTTGACCAAGTCGACTCAAGCAAAGAAACTTTTGTTGTTCCCAGTTACAGATGTCAAGAGAAAACGTTTTAGCTTCATGATTCACTCAAGAGAGAGTCGTCAAAGAAAGGTCTAGTGGCTTTCAGTCCAACAAGCTACGATCAAAACAAGGAAGATAATCGGCCACAAACTGCCATAAACTGCCACACGCTCTAGCCCTTCGAACAGCAACATCTCTACGGAATTTTATCAGATAGAGAGCTTAAGTGAAGGAACTACTTCAATACACATGTAACTATTCTGGAACCGCACAGCTCAGAGATAGTATGGTGTATTTCTGATCTTTGGTATACTGGATACCTCGCAAAATTTTGACATAGATTCCCTCTCCAAAGTTTCATGGTTGAGCCCTCAGTATAGAGGGCTCCTACGATTATTTGCGCTATCTATATAAATACTACGGCTATACTACGATATGTGTAATACTATGTAACTATATAACTATATAAGCTCCAAGTCATTATCCTCCCAGTCCTTATCCTTCCATGTCCCAACGAAATAAAAGAAAAGTAAAAGAAGAAAGAAGAAAGTTGGGAAAAGCTCTGAATTTATATTCTTTGAATAAAAATTGATACCACAAAAGCGTATAGGAGTATTCGTCGATGATCTACAGTCACGCCATCACCCCTCATTCGTCATTCGTTGATATGCACTGATAGGGTTTTGTGTGCAGCTGTGACATGGTCAATTATCAGTTTAGTTGATGATCTTCATGCAGTGACACAAATACAAAGAAAAAAACAATAACTACTGTGCATAATTCTGTACACAAAAGCGTATAGCTTACATTTAAGGTTACTACATAGGATAAAGAGCTCAATGGCTGATACAATAGGCACCAGATATCTTGAGAAGCCATAATCATAAATGTCGTAGCCAGGTTGTAGATAGCTGAAAAGTCGTTTCTGTTTGTTGCAAAACGAGTACAAACTCGTGAAACTATGAAAGGACCACATTATAGGTTCTAGAGCTCAAGTTATCTCTCTTTTTAGTGGAAAGCTTTGGAGAAGTAAATCCTGTAACAGTAACATCCCATCAGATCAAGAACTTGAGTAAAGTAACTAAAGTAACATACAATAACCATGGTGATCTTGCGGATACACTTATCAGGCTATATCAGGCAATTTTCGAGAACAATAAGCTTTCCTAGTTTGGAGTTCAGATACTACTTACTAGTTACGTGATATGAATTTGTACACAGCAGTAGTCTGTAATCTAAAAAAATTGACACAAACTGAACTATATCATATAAGTCTATATAGGCTGTATGGTGGTTTTCAAACAAGCTTATATTGTAGACTAAGTTGTACATAGCTTCCTGGGTTTTGTGACGCAAAAGGACTTAATAGATCACTTCACTGCAAAAACAAAGGACGGGATCGTAATCTAACTCTCATATATTCATATTCGTGCTGAAACATATTAAACTCACAAACTGCGGCCCAGTTATGCTTGACTCTAATATCCAGTACCTCATCTTTGGGTTTGAACAGTGTTTTCTCTTCAAAACATGTAACTTCGACATCAATATTGCCAAAGCTACTTCTCTGTAGTCTGAGAATATCCTACAGGGCATATTGTACCACAAAGATAATAGTCGAAATGAGTTAATTAGTGGGAATCATGTTGCTATTCGAGGTGGTAAATCCCACTCTTTTCTATGGTCGGAGATTAAATTTACTGCGTTTAAAGCGGCGATAAGGCACAAAATTGAGAATTGAATTGTGTAAGTTCTGGCCATAAAGTACAGTATATCTTTATATATATCAGCTCTTTGTGCTATCTACTATAAGATAGACCTTTGTTTATTGAGAAAGAAGCTGTATTGATCGAAATAGGCCGATTTTTTAGAAAAATAATTTGGTTACATATGATCTTTCAAATTTTTAATTTTAAGTTAGTCTAGCTTTTTGGATTTGAAAAAATGAAAAAATTTCTTTGGATATTCGATGATATAATAGCTCTTGTGGATAACTGAGAGCATAAACTCTTTATATCACACGTTTTTACTCTCTTCAGCGTAGCTTGATAGCTATTATAACAACAAACTTTGTGATATCTACCTTTACTTAATACTCTATATCAAGTAATTTTCGCGAATTATTGATGTCCCATTGTTCAGGCATTCATTTACATCGAATCTGCAGTCCTGTTCCGAGCCCAGACACAGATTCGTATAATATTGTAGCTCTTAGTATAGATTAGAACTATTTATGAGAGTTAGATGTATACAATATGTTGCGTAAACAAGTCAGCTCTGTTGTATTCAAGTAAGCGCAGATTTGTGGATATCTACGAAATTTTTGTCATAGATTCCTTTAGTTTCTATGATAGCAAGACTACGTCGATTACTACGGATACATACCATTACAAAAAACGAGATACATATAATGACTACATGATTCAGATGTTTTCTAGTTATACAACATGATATAAGTCCAAGTCCTATCTGCCCTATTACCTACAAGAGAACAGTAAAAGATGAAAGATGAAAGTTGGAATGTTCTGAATTTATATTGTTTTGAACCCTTTTGTGTAACCTCAGTTAGTTTGAGAAAGCTTAACTTTACCGTAATATGTCCACAAAAGCATGAGAACAACCAACACAGTAGCGATAGCATATACATATACTCTATTGACTGAATGTGCGTCTTTGTACAATCGAGGAGTATTCGAACTAGTTAATAGTTTAGATAGTAATTGAGGTATAGCTTGTCTGAAAATGCTTAATATTATTTCAGCTATCATTAAGCATGTAAACCCATCTCTGTTGTAATATACAAACCAAAAGAAAGATGCTTAGTCAACCCGAGGGAACGACAAGTAGGCACATTTATTCCAGGATAAGCTATGAACACATGATCTTTCGATTAGACATTCGTTTAGTTATATCTTGGTCTAGATTTTCCATCCTGAACAGCAGTTCTCATTTTATTATCAAGTAGCTCTCTTGATAACAAGCCCAGGCACAGGGACACTCAGGGGTTCGTTTAACTAACAATAAAGGGGATCAAGTTCATATCTAATTTTGGAGCTGTTCTATATTCCCGAAAGAGATAAACGAAAAGATAACGCTGTAAATGCACAGACAAGGATCATAGATCGTGATTGATCTGTCAAAATACTTGATGTACCTAAGTTTCCATCCTTCATGAATATTGAATCAATCCCTTTCTCAAACATAGTCAGGTTTACTAGATCAATTCCTGATCCAATCAAATATCCAGTAATTTATTCAAGGTGGTGTGCGGCAAGTACGATACCATACGATATTGACATTTCCAGTGCCTCATAAAATATTAGCAGCTCGCAGAGTACTAAGCTCAGAATGAGGCATGTACTTAACAATTGGTACTACGTAAGATGAAGCATGATTTGGGGCTGATTAAATGTGTACTTAAAGTACCATGCTCTTTTGAAGTACAATATAGTTACTAGTTCAGGTGTTCGTTGTTATTATTACTACTTGAAATAGTGTTGCTTCAAATTGTTCGAGATAATTACTTCGGGAATTGTCGCGGTTTCCCAAGAGTAATAGTGTATTGATCACCGAGAACTAAAGTCAGTTCCCAGGGCAAATGAAATAGAGATCAAAGGTACATAATGACCAGAGGTACCAGAGGTGGATTTATCTGATACAGCATATTAGGTAATGATGCAATAAGCATGCAGTGATCTATTAATATGTACTATTTATAATCAACGAAAATCTTTATATAGTGTAAAGTTTTTTTTTCTATGGGCTTCTCTCGATAATTTTTTTTTTTTTTATTTTTTTTTTGAATTTTGTGCCAAGTAGCCGACTGTAAAAAGGTCATCAAAACTTTTCTTTTTATCATGTACGAAATAAGTAAATCTATTGAAGATGTTAGAACCCTATTTGCATCTCAATAGATAACAACACTTAAATTCTACGTTGGTGAACCGTACCTTTCTCTTACTTTTAGCATCAGGACTGCTATCCGGCTCTGCCCTACCAGAGTCTAATTGAGTTCTATTTTAACCGCCTTATTTATTTTTTCCTAGAGTTCGGGCCTCATCGCTAACGTCTTCTCTAGCGTTTTCCTGCAGCACGACACACATCACCAACAATTGATGTTTACACTTGGTAATTGGTAGTAGTAATTAACTAATGACGTCGACCATAGTAGAATGCTGTCTGGGATTACTCGGTGTGTATACACCCAACACTAAAGAGTCATACTCAATGGATGTTTTATGAGGACCACCATCAAGATTGATTACTATAAAAGTGGTTACGAACTTGTAAGTTTCAAGCTGTAAATTCTAAGTTTCAACCAGCTTTGAAAGTTCGGCTGATTAAGAACAAAAATTGAAAATCTCTAGGGTAAGGTGCCAGGTACTACTACTTTGCTAGATTGCCCAAGCCTTGAAGTGCAGCGAAAATGATAAAGAAGGGGCACAATTTCGAGCTGGGTGTACACTGTGCATATCATAGATTAAGCCCTGGTGAATTCAGCCACCTGATAGAAGTGATAGAAGTCAAGAGTGTAATCATCTCTCATCCCTCAGCTTACAAAGTTCAAGTGTAACCGTATATTTCTTATACGGAGGTAGCTTGTCTAAATATAGCCCTGCCGACTTCCGTTCACGGTAGTCCTGCACCAGCGGTCCTGCCTAGCTAGTCGTGTTACTGCCCAGCTTGCACCTCCCGTGTACATCTTACATAGAGCTCGCATTAACCATCTGTACTTTTCCGCGAAAATCTGCCTAACTTCTAAGTTCCCACCTGAAATTCGGAACCTTAAAGATCACCATACAATTTAAGGGGAGAACTTGACAGTAGCAAAAGAAAAGTGAAAGGAGGAGCTTATTATTCGCCAATTCCAAGTTCACGTAGCAATTGGGATTGGATTTGATTTGCCTTCTCCGATTTTTTATTTTCAAGTGACCAATGGGCCATTTGATGAAGTGGGAGTAGAGTCCCGTCCAACTAGGCTTCACTACATGAGAGGGAATTAAGAATCATCGCCCATCGATGCTCGGGTAGTTCAAAGCTGTCTCATGCGCTCGGTCTTGCAGGAAAAAGAAATCACAGACAGCTTTAAATGTGTACGTATTTCCTTATTGGGACAAATAGAAACAGTACAGTTGATGAGACCGAAAAAACTGAGCATTCGGCATAAACTTTAAAAAAAAATATATAAAGACCTCCTTGATCCTTCATACTTCTCCTTTGTCTTGAGGCAACTTACCATCCTCATCACACTCAATTAATCAATCATAATGACTGCTGAAGAAGCCCAACAACAATCAGCTCCAGCTGACATCGAAGCTCAATCCGATGCTGAATACATCCCACCATACCAACCAAGATCCTCTAAATTGGGTTTGTCTGACACTTTAAGAAACCACACCATCGCCGTCATTGGTGAATTTGTTGGTACTTTCATCTTCTTGTGGTCTGCTTTTGTCATTGCTCAAATTGCTAACCAATTCACTGAAGTTAAAGAACCAGGTTCTCACCCATCTCAATTAGTTATGATCTCCTTCGGTTTCGGTGCTTCTGTTACTGTCGGTGTTTCTATCTTCTACAGAGTTTCTGGTGGTAACTTAAACCCAGCTGTCACTTTAACTTTAATCTTGGCCAGAGCTGTTCCTCCAATCAGAGGTGCTTTGATGATCTTCTCTCAATTAGTTGCTGGTATCGCTGCTGCTGCTGCTGCTTCTGCTATGACTCCTGGTGAAATTGCCTTTGCTAACGGTTTAGGTGGTGGTTGTTCCAGAAGTAGAGGTGTTTTCATTGAAGCTTTCGGTACTGCTATCTTGTGTATCACTGTTTTATTCTTAGCTGTTGAAAAACACAAAGCTACCTACGTTGCTCCATTATACATTGGTGTTGCTTTATTCGTTGGTCACTTGATCAGTATCTACTACACTGGTGCTGGTTTGAACCCAGCTAGATCATTCGGTCCATGTATCGCTGCTGCTTCCTTCCCTAACTACCACTGGATCTACTGGGTTGGTCCAATCTTAGGTTCTTTCATCTCTTTCGGTGTTTGGCAATTATTGAAATGGTTGGATTACGAAACTTGTAACCCAGGCCAAGATGCTGAATACTAAACAATCATGATTGAAGAAGCAATAAAATCCTTTACATAAAAGAAATATCTAACATCATCATTACAATAAGAGCTTACACTCTTATATACCTATCTTAATTTCTAATTTAATGACTAATATTTATACCTAAAACAATTTTGTAGACGGACATACAAACGAAAAGTAAACAAATTTTCTCATACATATGCATAGTGCAGAAAATTGCATATAGAAATATAAGCGGGTAGGGCAGCCATCTTTAAAAGCCAACAAAATATAGGTCAGATTGACCAGACTCTTACCAGGTTGGAAATGGCCACCAGCCTTTGCATGTCACTAGAAACTCTTGATCGGCTCATCAATCACTAAGAGTGATCTAAGCTAATTACAGTTATTTGGTTATTTCTTCAGTATACAGGGTCCTTGTGGGTTTTGGGGCTCCTCGTTTAACAAATCGTTCTATCCATAATGACTCTAGTAATTAATATTCTATTTGTGTATGATCTATTATCATGTGAGTCCCTCATAGGGGGAAAACTGTCACACTCATCATGCAACTAGTTAGAGGTCTTACGGGAACAGAGTAAACACTCTTTTCTTTGTCATCTCTCTAGTGAACTTTTCAGGTACAGAGCTAAATTTAACAGAGTCCTTGTTGGGCTTGTAGGAAGAGTAAGGATAAGCGCCACTGATATATTGGAAGCTCTCTCTAACATCGGAGTTTTAATTTACATTACAAAAGATACACAGGGTCTAGTCGCTTATTCTTGCTGGCTTCAATTGTTTCGATGTTTGGCTCCGCGATTTTGACATAGGTGCTCCCTTGGTTCGATCGTAATTAGGAGCCCTGGACTTAAAACATGTGCTCATAACCGAAATGACTCCACATCCTCATCTATGAGAGATCCCTACTACGACTACTACGACTACTACTGTGCATACTAAGTTCATATACGAGAAAGTATATCGACGACCACATTTGTCTAACAGAGGTAGCTACTGACTACGAAGAGAGAGAAAAGGTAAGCTACATTATCTACAGAACCTGTATAATACTTGTAGATGTTGCATAGTCCAAGTCCAAGTCCTTAGTATAAGAAAGAAAGGAAGAAAAGAACAGCGTAACAAAGCCGTAGAACGAAACATATACAATGATGCCCACTTCTTTTGCTTACAAGCTCTAATTCATGCAGTCAGTTTGAATGCTTGTTGAGTAAGAGAGGTATGTACATAGTGCTGGGTATATTAGAAATGGAGCATAGGGATGACAGTTAACGAGCAATTCCTCTGTAAGATCTACCTTCTCTAAGTAGGGAAGTTACTATATCGACAATACTAGATGATTCATGGAACAGACTTACTGGACTGTTATAAACCAGATGCTATTTCTCTGAAGACTTCAAATGAAGTGAAAGCTGTATACCTCATTTGATTACCACATATATGTATAAATGGGCTAACCTATACTCACGGGCTCAAACTAGATGAAAGAAATTGATACTATACCTTTGTAATTGAGCTGAAAAGCCTGTCTTGAATCAGCACTTCGTCAATCTCTTTGAAGATCCTGATAATAGAGCATGTCTTCTGCGTGTTTATCATGTATATGGGCTTATCTGCCTTCATACCAAAACATAGCACCTCATAAACTACCCTTAAGGCTGTGCTCTCTTATTACCAGATCTGAAGTTTTTTGAGTTATTGATTTTGTAATCATCCGTTAAGGTTTAATGTCTAAAAAGAAAGGGTTGGAGGGACCAATAGAGTACTACCATAGTTTAATTCTATGTAATTTGATATCACAAAAACGTATCATATACATATATACATATTAACCGTAGATCGCCGTGTTTTCGTGTATTTGCGATGCAGGTTGAGGGGATTAATTACAACTTTAACTCCATCAAGCCCCAAAATTACTTTATGTTTTTAATATCGCTGCAAATCTTTACTTTTGAGTCTTTGACTCCATCACACTAAACACATGACACATGCCTCTCTCTTCTGTGTTTGTAAGTTCAGGCCGAGTTTCTACTTAGCTACGGATATGTGATTCATTTCATTTTATTATCATAAATTAATAGTCATGAATTGTGGGATCAACCCAAGATAATTTGGTTAAACTTACTGAGTATAGTCACCAGTATGCAGTATGGGAAGTTATAAGGGCACCTCAATAACATGAGGTGATGCATCAGTAAGAAGAAACAACAAAAACAAATAGCCAGATCATACCTAGTGTAGTCTAGCGAAACAAGAACAAGAACAAGAACAAGAACATACAATTTCATCCAATTCATAAAAGTAAGCCGTAGAGTAGTGGCTGCTCATTTACCTTTGACCAACTCATTAATGAAGTTGATATCAAGGTTAGCTGCCATACTTTGATCCAAACCATCTTCATTAACACTATTACCCTCTAGCTGTTTCGCTTCAAGCATCAGTGGTCGAACGCATAGCCAACCAATATCAGTCTTGAAGTGTCTGCTGAGTCCATCTGCTCTTGAAAATCTTTTACCACAACCCCATCTCGTAACGTTATCTTTCAAAACACCACCACATTGAAATCTTTTGATTCCTTGGTGTAATAGTTCATGTCTTTTCTTGTCATGGTTTCTTGCAAAGCTTCTTGAGCAGTAGGAACAATTGAATGGTTTATCATCACTATGAGTTTTCAAATGACTCTTCAAGTTGTAGTTTTTTGCAAAGGCTTTACCACAAAACGAGCATACAAACTCATCCATCTCTTCATCTTTGGATTGAATAGATCTTCTAGTTCTCTTTCTTGTGATTTCCTTTGATGTGGATATGAGTTCATTGAATTTTTGGTCCAACTGGTTTGTTGATATGTTCAAATTGTCTGGTGCCAAACCTTGTATGTAAGGCTTTTGCACGAAGGAAGAATTATTGGGATAGTCTAAGGGGGCATGTTGATGATGAACATGATGAACGTTATGCTGTGTGTTTTGAGGGATGATCTGTGGGTTATAACCAGGATCGAGTAAGTTTGTCTGTTGATGTAATCCAATACTGGAGTCGTTAGAGTCAGGAAATTTGAACTGTGAGTTTAACACAGACCTTCCTAGAAATGGTGGCGGAACTTGCTGCTGAAGTTGTTGTGGAAGTTGTTGTTGAGATTGCTGAAGTTGTTGCTGCTGCTGAGGCTGATGTGTCTGCTGTTGAGATTGTTGGTATTGTTGAAAGTTCTGTTGGCTTATATCAGACCGTTGTGAGTTCAGTGATGATACAGAAGAATAAGAGTTCGATCCATACACAACATAGTTCGGCGACTGGGATGAGATCTGTGGTTTTTGGCCATATGGTAACAGTTCCTCATATTTAACAGGCTTAGGATCTCGCACATCTCCTCCATATGTTGATGAGTGAGGTGTCAAATTGTTTGCGTACATCGGCTGTTTGGTAGGTTGAGTGGGAAAACTCTGAAAGTTTATTTGATTGAAAGACGGAGGTTGCGAGTTTGGGAGTCCAGGGTATTGACCATTCGTTATATTGTTGACGTTTGTTGTTGAAGATCCTAACAATTCTGAAGATATGACATTTCTATGAGGGTATGATTGTTCGGAATAGCTCATCATTGACAGACGGTATTATGTGAAGTTATTGGCCATTAATCACTCTGTCAAATGTGTTAACCAAAACTGAATAGGATAGTAATGTATCACTCACTTAGCTAAAGAGTTACGTGTGAAATGAAATTGTAAAAGAAGATTGTAGGATCAGAAGTATTGATGGATCTTGAAGGAGTGACGGAAGTAGATATACGCAAATTGATGAAACGGAAGACAAGTTACTTATCACACGAGATACACTTAACTTGTTTCACAATCGTTGAAATATGAAAGGAGGAACTTGAGAGTCTTAGATTGAATTGATAAATGTTTCAGAAATGAAGCCCAGGTTTCAAATGAAAGCTGGATCAAAAAAGAGATATTTTTGTTATTTTGTACTGATTGACAACATTACTGCGCCGGCATTCAAAAATTCGGTACACCGAAGTTTTACTACTGAGCATTGAAGGTTTGAACCTGGTTTAAGTCCCAAAAAAAGCAAGAAATTCACCAATAAGACCCCAACAAAAAATTATAGTACATATTAAAGACGCACGATGAATATATTCCATTTTATAAATAAACATCAATCCAACCACAACGACGATCGATTACCTTTACAACTAATAAGCCTTTGAACACAATGAACATGATAGCACCCTGTGCATTGTACAAGTGATGGAACTCTTCTTGAATCACGGCATTCTGGTGTTCGATTAAGCATTCAATAGGCTTAGAAGGTAAATCGTAAATTCTAGTCCATACATAATTCTAGCGCAAATCTTCGGGCCGACTAGGTGCAAAAGGCACCGGGTGTATTCATTAAAACTGGATGGTTTGTAAAGATTATTACTAATAATCGTGTTACTTGGTATAGAAGTTAACGGATATTTGTCAGCTGTCAGAAGCTGCTAGTTGGTTGGTAGTATTCATTTACTTGCATACTCTATATTTCGGGTTGCTTACTTATTGGGAATTGGTCTTTCAGTTTATGTTAAAACCTGTGTTATTAATAGCTTTGTACATATTGGCAACACGTATAAATCCTACTTTAGGAATAAAGACCGAAAGCCGGAAGAATCAATCAGATTTCCGGGATCTAGGCTTGTTTCCGGTTTCAGGAGCTGTGAAACACAAACATTTTGAACGAATCATAGAAGAGGATGGTGAGACAACTGCAATACATTTAAATAATATAGTTGAGTAGGGGCAAGTTAGAAAGCTAATCGCTGAATTTTTGGATTTATGTGTGGTACTATTTACACAGATATCGGCCATAGGTTATCGATCACCGTCCGGTTAAATGAAACGTTTGTTAGAGGACACACCTTACGGCTCTCGGCATATGAAAGGGCTCTGGGATTTGAAATGAAATTCAAATGGCCTTTGAAAAAAACCCAGAAATCCCGTTGGCAAGAGGCCATCAACTCGGCGATTCAACGAGCTTAGAATATCGTTTACAGCTCATGGTATTTCAACCTTGACAACTTCATAGCTCATAAATTGATCAATACTTCATATACACCCTAAGTAGAAGGTACCAATTGCACTCCCTACATACAGACTTCTACATCGGAGAACATGATTTTCATAATCGCCGTGCTCCAGCTCCAACATAATGCGTCCCTAAAGATGAGCTTAAATTGCAGAGAAATGAGCAATGGTGTCTATCTCTTTCATCAATAACATCTGATTGTTTATGATGTATAATAAAGATCGCCGGAAACTTATATTGCAACCATGAGTAATGAGGGGACATGTGGAGTTATATATCTAGCTGCACACTGACTTCATTACTGGTTTTAATGTCTTTAGGTGATTAAAACACGCGATTAAATTAACTTTTGTATATTGGTACGTCTGTGATGCACAAGAGTGGGCTTGATCAGTAATTGCAGGCTTTGACCTTAGCTACATAAGTGATCGCTGAACTTCATGTGCAACATTGCTATGGTTCTCCAATTAGACAAGACAACTTGTGGGTTCATGGAAACTGTCTAATATTCTTGAGGCTGCCGATTGCAGACCTCAAAAGCACAATTTCAACATGTCTGCATTGATCTAGAAAAAGTTGACATATGAGCATGTTCATCGTGCTAAACACTTTGATGAAAAGAGAAAAGTCGAAAAACAGTACACTGCATGCTCAAAACAAGCCACTAAGATTGAGTTTTGGCTTTATAAAGCACCAAGGCCTGTCATAAAGCGGCCAATAACGGCGTATTATATACAAATTCCGTTGTTATTTATTTATCATGTGCACACGATTAGCCGCGGAGAACGGCAGAACACAAAGAAAAAATAGATTGAAATAAAAATAAACGAATTATAAGGAGATTACTAACTAAACGTTTAAGCGCCGTCATAAATTTTCATTTAAACGAGAACAAAGATCATCCATCATCGATCACATCGATCACATCGTTACACATTTCAAGAGTTACACTAGAACGATAAGTTTATTCACCAAGAAACAGTGTGCAAAAGGTATAATTGCTTATCGAATTTTGTGTTACAGATCACAAACATAGCCTCAACAAATCCGTCAAATCACATATAAAACATCACTAAAGCCATGGCTATTGAATCGGTTCATGTCACATTTGACACTTCAGACGTTTTGCTTTACATCTTATCTTTCTTTGTCCCACCATTTGCTGTCTTGATCAGAAAAGGATTTTGGTCTAGTCACTTTTTCCTAAATATTCTGTTAACTTTGTTCTTTGGTTTACCAGGTTTGTTACATTCTTTGTACATCGTCTACACAACAAGTCCTATCACTGGAAACCAAAACAGAAGAGTTGGCGACTACGAAAGCCTGATTGACCACGATGGTTCTACTCCAAATCAACACCCAGCTTCAAATGCATCCAATGGTGATGGTTTATACGGTGCATCAAATGAAGTGAATGGTTCTTCTTCTTATGGTCAAAACCCTCCAGCATATGAAAGCCAGGGATTTGAAGCTTCCAATACGGATAACAAGGTTCAATCACAGAAATAGATACCATCTCTAATGACAGGGGCAAGCGATTAATGTCAATCCATTCAACCAACCTATAATTTATGAAAGAAGGTAATACTTTTTATTATCGAAAAAAAAAACAGGTGCTTTAATTATGAATATTCACAATGGTTAAAAGCCTACTGTAGCTAATAGTGAACACTGTAAGAGAACTGAGACCGTCTAAATATGTTTTCTTGTTTAAACCTTCTCAGCTCTTATCAGTTGACCTTTATTTTGATTTCGCGAAATTGGAGAAGAGACACATTTGTGACACACCGAGAAGCGAGAAATGAGAACATACTTAAAAAGAGCGTAATTCGATTAGTTGTACACTCAGAAGTTTATCTATCAGGAATAACCATTTGATATATATATATAAACTTAGCTTCTATACACACTGTATAATACATTGGTCGAAGATTTGTTACAATGCAGGGGAAAAAGGCTAATGATCTAGGTAGGTTTATTATTTGTCCCATCTCATCAAAACAAATCGATTCTAACAACGAACAGGAATGTCAGACCCTAGAAACAAACAAGGACGATTCTCATGGGTGAAGAAACTACTACAGTCAAGAAACAATTCAGTGTCACAGAAGAGTTCGTCAAAAGCACATCGAAACATCAAGAGTAGACCTCAAACATCAATAGTGAACGGACGCGAGGTTCCAACTATTATGGTACAACGAAACACATCATCAACAACTGAGCTAGACCATCCAGAAGAATCACCTGAGATGGTACCCATACAAAGTGTACCATCAGAAAGTAACAGGGAACAGCTGATAAACCAGGACGTGCGGTCTACCAATGGCTCTACATCTAAGTCGCTAAAGTCAGTATCTATTGCGCAAGAAAGCCTTCTCGCGAGACAAGGACCAGATAACATAAGTACAATGCCTGTCGTATCCCTATCAACAATGTCTATCAGGTCCTCCACTTTTTCAGAAGCGTCACATCAGTCAACTTCAGATACCGTTACATCAGATCATCCAACCGTGTTCACTAATGCTAGCACGGTGGGCATTCCACCATCATCGATATTTGATAGAAGAGACAACAGAGCGAGCTACCAGCCATTCAGTATTAACAGCTTACACTATGCTACAAATAACAATAGCAGTCATACATTCAATACCGCCATGTCTCCCAACTCGAACTATGTTGAGGTCAATGAAGGCGACGGCGCTTAATCCATTTGAAGGATAGCTACAAAAGACTACTCTGCCTGCGTGTATCCACAGGAACCGTGCCCATGGAAACACACTGAAGATCAGCTTTCTTACAAAACTCTTTGATTTTTGTTTATTTATTATTTTTTATTGTTGGTTTTGTGATCCTACAAATTTTAGTTCAACTACATTTTCAATCGTTAATCTCATCTAAGTCCAAGCCATCGGAAACAAGTGATAGGTCTTGACTGAATAAGGCGGCTGCTGTACTTCACAATGATTCAGGAGCTTTGTTATAAATACGCTTTGTTTCTATTGGGGCTTTTATATATCACCAACTACTGCAATGCTGAAGCGTTAAAAGAAGAGTTGAAACCTCGTGATTTCCAAAACAAACAACTCTATGTTGATCCAGAGCAAGAGGATGCAGACTATGACGACTCTAATGATATCAACTACTATTCTCCAGGATATTACCCATCACGTTTGTTCAAAATACCTTGAATGTTCACTTTTTAGCTGTTTACAACCTGGGCGGCTAACTCCATAAATGCATACTAACATGGTTCCAGCTGCTGGTGGACGCTTACAAAAGGTTTGGCAGGCGGCTTATGCTAAGGCAAGAGATGTTGTGAGTGAAATGACTGTACTTGAGAAGGTTAACTTAACAACCGGTACTGGTTGGGGATCAGGCCCATGTATTGGTAATACAGGAAGTGTTCCAAGATTAAACATCCCTTCGCTCTGCCTTCAGGATGGTCCTAATGGTATCAGATTCACTGATTTTATAACAAGCTTTCCATCAGGAATGGCAACGGGCTCCACATTTAACAAGGATTTGTTCCATAGAAGAGGAAAAGCCATTGGAAGAGAAGCAAAAGTTAAAGGTGTGAATATCTTGCTTGGCCCAACAATTGGACCAATTGGTTATAAAGCTCAAGGCGGTCGTAACTGGGAAAGTTTTGGATCTGATCCTTACTTGCAAGGAATAGCAGGTGCATTAACTGTTCAAGGTGTACAAGAAGAAGGTGTTGTTGCTTGTGCTCGTCACTTCATTGGTAATGAACAAGAAAGATATCGTCAAGAGAACGAATGGACTGGTGGTGACTGGGATAGACTTAGTGATTCAATCAATTCTGTTATCAAGGATAGAGTTATGCATGAAGTTTATCTATGGCCATGGGCAGATGCAATTCATGCTGGGGCTGGTGGTGTTATGTGTTCCTATAATAAAGTGAACGGAACTTACTCTTGTGAAAACTCGTATCTATTGAACTATCTTTTGAAAGAGGAATTAGGATTTCAAGGTTTTGTTGTTAGTGACTGGGGTGCTCAACATTCTGGGGTAGACTCTGCTTTGGCTGGATTGGATATGACAATGCCTGGAGAGATATTTGGTGATTGGTGTAGTGGAAAATCTTACTGGGGTCCCCTACTAACCAGAGCCATCTATAATGACACCATCCCACAGGCAAGATTAAATGATATGGTCAGTAGAATATTAGCTTCATTTTATTCTATTGGAATTAAGTTACCAAACGATCAACACGAAGAGGACTCCCCTAATTTCAGTTCATGGACATTCCATACTTACGATCAAGAATTCCCATTCCAAAGTTACGGTCCAATTAAACAATCTAACTACCACGTTGATGCAAGAGAACCTTTTACAGAAAGAACAGCTTTGGAAGTTGCACGTGAAGCTATTGTGTTATTGAAAAATGATGGACATCATCTTCCTATCGGTGAACAAGATGGTATTCGAAGAATCTTAATAGCAGGACAAGGTGCTACTGCTGATCCTAAAGGGTTCAATTCGAAAGACCAACAGTCAGTGTATGGATCTTTGTTTAGTGGATGGGGTTCAGCAAGTGTTAATGCCCCTTACGGCATCACACCTTACGAGGCCATTGCTAAAAAGGCAAGGGCACTTGATATGGTCATTGACTTCACTACTGATCAATACGACCTCACTCATGTTGATGATATTTCAGAATATGCAGATTTGGCTGTTGTTTTTGCTACTGCTTCTTCTGGTGAAGGCTACATCGAAGTTGATGGTAATTATGGTGATAGAAAGAACTTCACATTATGGAACAATGCTGAAGAATTAATTCAACATGTCGCAAATAGATGTCGCAAAACTGTTGTTGTAATTACCTCAACTGGACCAGTTGATCTAGAACCATTTATTGATCATGAAAATATAGTTGCTGTTCTATATTCAGCACCTTTAGGGCAATACTTTGGTACTGTTATTGCTGAAACATTGTTCGGTGAGCTAAACCCTAGTGGAAGACTTCCTTTCACCATTGCTAGAAAAACAGATCAATATGTTGATATCATTGATAAGATACCGATCAAAGGAAAGCCTGAAGATGACTTGAACAGGCTTTTAGATTACACATATTTCGATGATGCAGGAATCAGACCAAGATACGAGTTTGGTTATGGTCTTTCCTTTACAAAGTTTTCACTATCTGACCTTTCCATTAAGGAGGTACTTCCACCAACGTCTGATTTGCCTTATCCTGCTCCTTACTTGGATGAATATTTGTTTTCAGAAGAACGATTAAGAGATGTTGACGATGCTTTGTTCCCATTCAAAGAGTTTTCACCAGTCCCAGGATATATCTACCCATATCTCTTTAACGAGAAGATTTACAGTGTGAATGAGTATGAATACCCAGAAGGATATGTTGAGGAAGAGTTCTACAAAGAGCCTTTAGCTGGAGGTGGACTTGGTGGTAATGAAGCTTTGTGGAATGTGTTATATACAGTTAAAGCGCAAGTCACAAATATTGGCGATAGTGAAGGGTTATTTGTTGCACAACTTTATATTGACTACCCAGGTGCTCAGGATGGTATCAAAACTCCTAGAAGATTGAGAGGATTTGATAAGGTGTTTGTCAAAGCTGGAAGTTCTGCCAAGGTTTCCTTTGACATTTTAAGAAGAGATATCAGTATTTGGGATCCAGAAGAACAAAGCTGGATCATTCTCCATGGTACTTATAAGTTATACGTTGGATCCAGTAGCAGAAGGCTAGAATTAGCAGGAGAGGTTGAAATCCTCTGAAGAGAATACGAATGGTCATACAATGACTACTTCATCTGTGATGACTATCTAATCATATACTTTTAAATATTTTGAGTTTTGTAGTGCTCTTGACCTATAATGTTTGTCCAGATTTAGTATTTTTCGCGGAAATGCAAGTAAATGCTTGAATTAATTTTTTTTTTTCCCGAAGCCCAAAAATTGGAATTGATGAGGTTGAAGAAAACAACGTTGGAGAGTAGAGGACGCTTTCAGTTTTCATAGTTGGACATTTCAGAACAGAATGTCTTTACCATATTCCTCCAAAGCCCAATCACCAGAGTCTTACGTTTATACGAGGCTCGTTGAGTCATACTTGGGTAAAAGAGCCGCTCTGGTTGTGTCAACCTTGATCAGTTATGGAAGACTAACAGTAAAAGAATTGAGCAAATCATCATCCTTATCACCAGTATTGGTACGAAAAACGCTGGTGAGTCTAATACAACTTGGATGTGTTTCCATATGGGAGGAACAAAGCTCCAAGGTATCCACCACATATTATTCATTTAAAGAAGATGGTGCATTACTATTCCTATACTCTGGTGAAATCATCGCTCATATTGATCAGATTTATAACAATGATAAGATTACACAGATCGTTCAAAACTTGTTGAGTTTGGGGTATTTGACTGTTAGTGAATATCTTTCAGCTTTCGGAACAGATGATATTGAAGTAAGATCAGAGATTGAAAACCTGTTCACCCAACTAGTTAATGATAAATATCTTGTTGCCATACAGAAGACCAACTTCAATCCAATCAAAGATATCTGGCATTCCACTTATAAAAAAGCCTATGCAAAACTTCCAACCAACACTACAGTTTCTGAACTGAAACGTACCACTGAAGCAAAAGGAGCCGCCAGATTAGATTTCCTATCATTAATAAACTATGATCCAGCTAATTTGATCATCAGGGATAAAGTCACCTCAATGATGAAGGTGAACCCTAACATTTCATTAAGTTTCAACCTACAAAGATTCCTAAAATCTAGAAGATCATTACAATTAACACAATTTTGTTCACATAAAGTTGGTAAAGTTACCTCAATTATTTATGAAAAAGCTTTAATGGCTACTGAAAAGAACGCTCCTGATGTTGTTAACCCATTATTCAGAATCGGACTTACAAATGAAGAGATCCATAATCACCACGATGCAGAACCTAAGGCCTCTGCAATGTTCAGTGCTAAAGATGTTTTGAAATTTCTTCCAAAAGACTACTCTTTAAAAAACACAGTTCTAAGTGGTGCACCAAAGAGAAAGAACGCAAGTGAAGGTTTGGCCACTAGTAATAAACGTATCAAAACAGAGAATGGATACTCCACGCCCATTGGTATGGACGATTTGATCGAAGAAGAAGAAGATGATGATGACGATCATGTTGATGATGTCTCTAACTTCACTATAGTCGACCAGCACTTGAGAATTCTTGCTAGTTCATCCATTCCATTCTTGAAGAAAGCAACTAACGGGTTATACTACGTTCCATACACAGACTTGACTCCATTGTTGAGATCAAATGTGCACGATTATGTTTTGAGTTCAACTTTAGGAGCTCCAGCTGCTAGAATTTTAAGATGTGTCAGAGATAACAGATTAGTTTCTGAAAAATACATCAACTCTGTTGCATTATTAAGAGAAAAAGATGCTAGATCATTAACTTTAACCTTGGTAAAATTCAACTTTTTAGAAATCCAAGAAATACCCAAATCTATGGATAGAGCTGCTTCCAAGACAGTTTTCTTGTTCCGTGTCAACCAGAAACACGGTGGAGACTTCTTGAAGAGTAACGTCTGTTGGAACATGGGTGAGATCTTGAGTAAGATTGCAGACTTGAGACAAGATAACTCCTCGTTGATTGCAAAGATTAACAGAGATGATGTCAAAGGTAGAGAGTTGGAATTTTTATTACCAAGTGAGCTTACTCAGCTAAAACAACTACGCGATAAAGAATTGAATTTGACCGTCAAGCTCAACAGACTTGTCTCTATTTGGGAAGTGTTTAAGTTTTTCTAAAGATTTTTAAAAGATTCGCCAAATCCGGCAAAAAGTAAACACTCGGAAAATAAATAAATTACACACATCAATAAACATCAAGACATAAATATAAATCCTCGTATTCTTCGGATTATCAGTGGAAACTGCACATTAAACGCACTATAGATAAATATACACACAATTAATCAATAATGAGCACACAAAACACAGCATTCACTAGTCTTTCGACGGACCAGATTAACAAATTGAGAGATGCTTTCCAACTAATAGATGAGGACAACGATGGTGAAATCTCCAAAAAAGATCTAAAACAAGTATACGAATCAATAGGCCAGACGATAAGTGATCAAGAAGTGGATAAGATGCTCGGTGAGAGTAAGAACAAGATGAATTTCACAGCATATCTAGCTTTGATGTCAAATGGGTTGGGTCAACTACCAAACAAAAATGAAATACATAGAGCATTGAAAGTGTTCTCTCCAGATCTAGAAATCGATGCGAATGAACTTCAAGAGAGTCTGATACATGCTGGGATGAAAAGAGAAGAACTAGATACAGTCTTGAACACTTTTAGAAGCGAGAAGATGAATGGTGATCAACTTTTCATGGGTAATGAATTCTTGAACTTTGTGTCAAGTTAAAATTTTATAATTAATACAAGGACTTGATATATGCGTCAAAATAATACTATTTGTATTTCTTCTTTTCCCTTTTCCCACTAATGATATTCTTTTTTTTTAATGGCTATCTATATAATACAGTTTAAACATCTATGTCAACAATTAATTCGTCACATCCCCAATCTTCATAACTTCCATCTGGTAAATATCTTCTAATAACTAGAGGAATTTTCTGCTGTCCTAGTTCTTTGATGGCGATTTGTAAAGGATCAGTTTCACCTTCCAAGTCCACTAATACTGGGGCGTTCATAGAAATTTGTAGTGCTCTAGTACCTAATATTCTAGCTCTTTCATATTTGGTCATGTATGGTGTTGTTGTTCTTTTATCTTTTGGGATTGCTAAGTCTTTGTTGGATCTTCTTTTCTGTTGTTCTTGGGAGAAGTCATCAGCTGGACCATTACCACCGTTGACTATAGTTCTACCATCTTCGGTGACTTCTGGTTGTGGTTGATCTTGGAAGTCTTCGTAATCAGAGTTGTATTCTTGGTCAAAGTCAGCGTAGTTTTCACCACCATCGTTGAAGCTAAAATAAAAAATCCCGGTTAGTATCAATCCTATGAGTTTTCAAGATTATACAAACAAACATACGCATCATCACCGTAGTCAGACATTGTTTTATATGTGTTTATATGGCTAATCGAAGACACTTTTGTATACCAAATTCAATATCAAAAATTTTGATGGAAAAAAAAAAACCAAATAATATTACATAATCAATGATTATATAATCCATTTCTATCACGTGATGGGAAAAGTGAAAATTAAGAGAGTGTGCTTAAACTTGGAATTGACACAAAACCAGCATTTACCTATACCCTGTTCACGAGATTAGGTATCAATGAAGGACTTGATAGTGCTCATCGCTGCTTCGGTGGTCGCACTTATATCGGGTGTCTTCAGAAAGATCTTCGAATTCTTTTTACCCGGCTTCAGAGGGTTTTCTAAGAAAGATGATGAGCAGGTTTCATTATCAGCAAAGATATTACGCGCTGTTGATATAGTTGATATTTGCTCTGCACATGGATATAATGTACATGAACATGTCGTGAGGACTCAAGATGGTTACTTGTTGACTGTGCACCGTATTATGAGTGCTGATAGAGATATTTCAACCGATTCGAAACCAGTTGTTTACTTCCATCATGGACTCTTGACCAACAGTGAGTTGTTTGTCCTAGGGACTTCCAAATCTAGATGTTTGCCGTTTGTATTGGTTGATAAGGGATATGACGTGTGGTTAGGTAACAATAGAGGTAATAAGTACTCGAGAAAACACTTGAGTTTGAACTCCAAACATCTGAAGTTTTGGGACTACTCATTAGATGAGTTTGCTCTTTACGATATACCAGATACAGTTGACTACATCCTAAATCTTACAGGAGAAACTCAAATAAGCTACATTGGTTTCAGTCAGGGATCCGCTCAGGGATTTGGTGCACTATCTTTGAATCCAGATCTCAATCACAAAATCAAGTTGTTTGTTGGTTTGAGTCCTGCTATGATACCTAAAGGTTTAAACCATCCAATTGCCAAATTGTTTGTTGAATCTGCCTCATCTTTTATCTTTAGAATATTTGGGAAAAGAGCCATTTTACCATCGGTCGTGTTTTGGCAAAAGTTAATGGGAGAATGGTATTATAGATCTGTTGTTGATCGATCATTGGTTCTATTATTCAACTGGAAAAGTTCAAATATTTCCTTCAATCAAAAGGTTATCGGGTATCCACATATGTTTTCGCCTTCAAGTGTCAAATCTGTGGTTCATTGGTTTCAAATTATAAAGAATAAGAGATTTCAAATGTTTGACGATGATACTGTTTCATCACTAGCTAAGCTAACAGCAACAAACACAAAAGTTCATAGAGTTGCACCTTTCCCAGTCCAGTTGATAACCACACCTACCTTTTTGATCTATGGAGAAAGCGATATGTTGATAGATATGGAATCCACACAACGTTTCTTAACCAGTATAAAGGATTTAACAGTTAAGGGTATCAAAGGATATGAACATATGGATGTTTTATGGTCTGAAGATGTTGAAGAGATGGTGTTTGAACCGGTGATCCAAAAGATAGAAGCTATAAACAATTCAACTATACGAACCAAATTACAACATAACAACAATGGTATAAGTCTGCATATCAAGCCATTGGTTGATAAATTTGAGGATGATAGCAGCAACTCATCAGGTGCTGAGTCGATCTTTATATAAAATTGACCATTTATGACCCCCAATTATCATTTTACCACTATATAGACAAGTTACATTTAGACTTATTTACTAGATTTTCATTGAATTATGACCAATACATACGTTTATTTATACAGTCTCTCTTATTTCTTTAATTTCTTGAATGTTGTTTCTCTTCAAGTCACTATCAGCAAATAATTTATCAATCAAAGAGATTATTTCATCTGTATCAAGATCATAAAACTCTGCATTATAAAATTTCTCCATGATTTCACTCATGTGATTTGAGAGAATGAAATTAATATGAATCAATTTAGTATAATTCTTGATAACTTTCTTCAAGTTTTCAAAGCCTTTAATTTCCAGATCTAAGATTTTTTGAATGATTACATTCAAGTATTCACTCTCATCTTCACCAATGGAACTCTTAACCATGATAGCATCAATCACCAGTTGATAAAATTGACCAACGACAGAAATAACAACTTTATTGAACACTTCGAAATTTGATAGTTTTGCCAAGTTCTTGATTATATCATTCAATTGTGTTTGTAAGTCTTCTAATACCTTGAATGTCTTACTCGAGCTCAAACTTGGATCTAATCCATTCAACTGCTTGAAACCAGCATATAGGTCAGCTTCATAGGATTCAACAGTTGATAATAGTAAACCATCAGTGAGTTCAGAAAGTCTAGGGATTTCATAAGATGTTAAGACGTATGAAAGGTCATTATAGAATAATATTGGTTCGTTAGCAAAAAAATCAGAAGCTAAGATATAGTATGCTGTGGCTAAGTAGTTTATCTTTGAATGATGTTCATCTTGGTATTGTGATGGTATTTTAGTATTAGTGGATATGTATGATTTTAGTATATCAACGATAATCTCTGGGATTTTTGTTATTTTGTAGGAGGAAGTAGTTGAAGGTGTTTGTGCTGTTTTGTGAACTGTTGATGGTGGAGTTGGAGTTGGAGTTCTAGAAGGTTTTGATTTTGATAATTTTGAAACAAGTGTTTTCTTTGGTTGTGGTTTTGATTTTGGTTTGGAATCTTCTTCATCCCAAGCATCCCAGTTATCATTATCATCGTTCTGGTCTTTAGTGTCTTTATCATCATCGTCATTATCATTCCATGCGTCCCAACCATCATCTTCATCCTTTGAAGGTTTTTTATCTTTTGTTGTTTCCTCTTCCTCATCATCGAATTCTATATCATCATCACCCCATCCCCACTCATCGTTCTGAGTTTCAGTAGCTTGCTTAATCGAAGGCTTTGGTTGTTCTTGATGAGTCTTCTTGGTTTCAGCAACGTTGATTTCTTTCAAGTCAAGTAAAAGATCAGACTTAGCATCTTTGAATATCTCTCTAATTCTTTCAATGTGAATATTTAGGTAATATTCAACGACTATACTGTTCAATTCATAATCAATCCATTTAATAAGATTATTTCTCTTCAAACCAACCTCATTGAAAAAAGCTCCTAGATCCTTGAAACCATTCTGAAGTTCTGGACTACCATAAACAAGTTCAATATTCACAGTAAGTGTATTCTTTAACCAATCCATCAATCTCTTCTCTATGTATTGTGCGATTGGTTGGAATATAGTGAATTGTTGAATGAATCGTATTAGGTCTTTCACAGAGTCCAAGTCTTGTTGAATGGAAGGTTTGGAAGATGGTTGAATGATCTCAATAGAGTTATCATCAAGTTTTAATATTGAACCGGATATTAGAGGTGACAATAGCTTTTGATCTACTATACGTGATACATTAGCTTGTAGTTGACCCAAGTTTTTGTTTGTGCTAATGATTTCATATATGGAGTCAAATGAGATCAAATTACCGTCAACTTCAACATCTGCGTTATATGTGATCTTGGAATCTGTGACGTTCAACAACTCGTTCCATACGTGAGTTAACTTATTAAGAATAGTGGTATCAAGCTCGAATATCTTATCACTAATGATTGTTTGATCTTTTAGTTGCTGTGTCTTTTGTTTCAATTTCTCAAAGGAATAGAGCACATTTTCAAACTCAAGAAGTTCAAGGTTGACCTCAACTTCTTTAATAAGGTTACTCAACACCCATAATTGTTGTAGTTGACTCAGCTCTGCAGATAATTCCTCATCTTTTGCCTGTAGTTTATTCAAGTCTTTGAAACTGACAGAACTTGATGCAGCAAGTTCATTTTGAAGTGATTCTGGATCAATTAACTCAGAGATCTGTGTATCCAGATGAGATATTTGATTATCAATGCTCTCCATAGTCGAACAGGTCATGAATGAGTCGGTAAAACACAGATCGATCACGGTATTTGTGGTTATTTGTAGTGTGATGATTTCGTTGTTGTCAGTTTCATGAAATCTGGTGTATTGATGTATGTTTATCCCGGAACTTCCTCACATGTCACGTGACGTGATTGTTTCCACTTCCGGTCATTTATTCTCTTTATGTATAAAAGTTTTTGTATGTGAAAATTTTCTTTCTTTCTTTTGACTTTTCTTCTTCTTTAACGCAAATTTTCACAGTTCAATGGCGGCAAATAGGAAGCATCTTCTTGAGGTTGAGTCTTAGCTACTCGACCCATGACCAGCTAGATATTTATGTCGCAGTTAACTCCTTTGGGGTTACTCTTTCCGAGCTTGAACTGGAGACAAACATAACTGATCTTGGGTGCAGCATTTCATCTGAGCTAATTCATTTAGCTCTAAGGGATATCCTTCGTGAACCCGTATGGGAATTGGTGCAAGGATCGGCGAGACATGTCTTTTGACTTCACTTGTGTTTAGGGCTAAGGCCATCAATAAAAGAAGAAAAAAGCTTTTGCTTACATGAAAAAAAAATTCTTTGTAGAACTATATTAACCTATATCGAATCTATATCTTCTATTTTAATGGTTTTGATTGGTTTTTGAAACTGGAGTTGAAACCTAAAAGTTCATTAATACCACGCGTCCAGTCGTTCTCACTTTTGGCAACACAGTATATACCACATTCTTTCTTTTCTTTTCTCTTATTAGTATCTAAAAATTTATGCTTTTCACTGATGTAAATCGTTCCCACTTCATTGACGATATGGATCTCATCATCGATCTTTAGGTATTCCTGTGGTACACCATCAATTGAGAGTCTGACGTTGTTTTCACCAGCATCTTTATGGACAACTTTGATCTTAATATGAGAGGTTAATGGAACTATTAATGGTCTGAATGAAAGTGATCTTGGACAAATTGGAGAAATCAGTATACATGGGATCAATGGATGGACAATTGAACCACCTGAACTTAATGAGTAAGCAGTAGAACCAGTTGGAGTACTTAGACATACACCATCTGCAGTTGTTCTTGTTAAAAATTCTCCATCAATGTAAATATCTAAAGTTGTTAAAGTTGGAGTATCACCTCTATGTAGCACAATATCATTCATAGCATGAACCATCTTTGGAGCCACTGCCACTTTGGAGTTCGAGTCTTCATTCTTGAAATTACCAGATTGTCTAACAACATGGCATTCCAATCTTGTTCTATGTAGTACTTTAGCAGTTGAGCTGTAAACATCATCAAATGATTTTCCATGAGTATTGAAGTCGAAAGGAAGTAAGAAACCAAGAGTTCCTAATGAAAATGACAAAACTGGAGGCACAGCATCGTTTGAAAACAATGATACTGCTCTTAAGATAGTACCATCTCCTCCTAAGGTCACTAAAAGATCAGTTTTTGAAACGATTTCTGAAATTTCACCAGTATAAAGAACATGTTGAGAGTTCTCTGTACCTTTCACATAGTCTTTAAAGTCTTGAGATATTTCATCAGACACATCATTCGTTACTATCACATTAATCTCTGGATATTTATTATGGATGAATGAGATGAAGCTCACCATGCTTTCTCTAACATGTTTTGACCATGGTTTCTTAACAACCAAAATGTTCTGCAGTGGTGTTCGCCATACCAAGTTTTGTAGTTTTGAGTTAGGTGGTTGGAAGTATTCTGGTGATGTTCTTGTACGTAGACTGGATACTGGTTTGATC
This sequence comes from Wickerhamomyces ulmi, assembly GCA_030569675.1. Classification (NCBI taxonomy): domain Eukaryota; kingdom Fungi; phylum Ascomycota; class Saccharomycetes; order Phaffomycetales; family Wickerhamomycetaceae; genus Wickerhamomyces; species Wickerhamomyces ulmi. Next base: position 56,093 of record JAJMLN010000012.1, read on the forward strand.
TGGACATATTGATTGGGTATGACTGGTGGTTCAGATATCAGTTTTGTTGTTGTCGAGGCAAACGATCTGCAAAGAAGTCTCTTTGGTATCAAGTTTGTTCTAAGGGCAATAGTTGCTATCATTTTCCCTCTTTGCTGCTGTGATTTGATCTGAGTTGTATGAGAAGCAAAATTAACTGTGTTGTTTATATTCTTTTAATGGCCAAAATGACTAATTTGGCTTTAGTTTTAGTTTGCGCCTTGATCCGGGGTGAGACGATGAGTTAACCGTGAAAAATACCTCAAACTAGTGTGTATTGACTGGATGTTTATCCGTGTGTTTTGTGTTAACAATGTATTACCAAGTTGACTATGGAGTGGACACACCCTGTAATTCTTCTATTTGTTGATAGTCTCAGAAGTGTTAAAGCCCTGTGAGGATGGCTGAATAATTTGGGTGACACTTTTTTTTTCTACTTCAACTCGAGTAAAGCCAAGTCCAGTCACCTTATGGCAAACATTCAATTTTTGGTAAGAAAAGCAAAAAAAATCTATGTAAACACAAATTGTATAGAAGAACCACATTGTTTTCGTAACCACCTTACTCTTAACTCATACTGTACGGTTAATGTTACTTGTTGAGTAAACTACCCCAACCAAATGACCTGTGGATGTATTGTGTGAGCCCACTTTAAGCTGTTATACTGGCCTATTCTGGTTGTATCAAGATCCAAAAATAAATAAAGCTGAGATGAAGTAAATTATACATCAAATTAAAGAACTGTGTTCATAACAGTCTCTCAACAAGAGCAAGTGCTGGCGATAATGCACCCCAAAGAGAAGCTGGCGTCCATGAAGTCATACCACACTGCTACAGTCCTACATTGTTGTGAAACAGAGGCTTGTTAGAACTGTCGATCTCCTCTAAGTCACGGATTTTGGAAAACTAGATCACTACAAACTGACAAACTGACACTCTGACACACTGCCACGATAAGTGAATCTGCATGGTTTTGCCGACACGGTCAGTTGTAAGGTGTACATATTTATCCATACAGTAGCTCTCTGTATCAACTCACTGAAGTAAGACGTTGTTGTGTTTTTCCTTTACAGTGATAGCGTCTTTTTGGTGTTTCAAAGTCCTGAATTGTTCCAATATCGACTTCGGGGAACCACCCCTCTTGAAACGACTGCTTCTCATGATGCTTTGGACGATCAGTCCCCATTTCTCCATGGTTAATTAATCCGACATCATAAGAGAGAAACTTTGCGACGTTCCTATCTCAGCTGATACACCCTCAAGGCACCCTCAAGGAACAACTGTACACGCAATATACGCATGAAACAGCCGCCATGAGGGAAAAATATGATCAATCTGGGGTCGAGAGTCAACCTGGGGTTAAACAATGGTGGATTTAGTATATAAACAAACTGACTCCTCCATTATGATCTCGAGAAACAATCAAGACTTTCTAAGATCATCCATCATCTACTTATCTTATCTTTGATAACTAAATTACCATTATCACAATACTGTCACACTACAATACAGTTGCTTTGATATAACAATATCTTTTTAAATCTTTGTGTCATGTCTGAATTTGTTGAAGACGTCAAGAAACCCGAGGAGAAAGTGATTGTCTCTAACTCATTAACCAAGAAAGAATCATCAATATCCTTCTCTGATAATAATGTCGATGAGTACCTTGCCAAGTTCTTGGATATTAACGAAAACGCTAAAAACAATGAACATACTGAAAAAGTTATGCCTTTGAAAGAGGGGTTGAAAACTTTTCCTAAAGCAGCTTTCTGGTCTGTTGTTTTGAGTGCTGCTATTATCATGGAAGGTTATGATACTAACTTGTTGAACTCATTTTATTCCTTCCCTGGTTTCAACAAACATTATGGTGAGTTCTTTCCTAATATCAATAAATGGCAAGTTCCTGCTAAATGGCAAACTTCTTTGTCCATGGCTGTGAACGTCGGTGAAGTTCTTGGCCTTTATATTTCGGGTTATATTGCTGATAGATTTGGTTATAGAAAGACTTTAATCTCTGGTATGACTGCTGTTATTGGATTGATTTTCATTGTGTTCTTCAGTCCAAATCTTGAAGTTTTGTTAGTTGGTGAAATCTTGTTGGGTATTCCTTGGGGTATGTTTCAAACCTTGACTGTTTCTTATGCTTCTGAAGTTTGTCCTATGGTTTTGAGATTATACTTGACAACTTTTGTCAATGCATGTTGGGTTATTGGTCAATTAATTTCTTCTGGTATTTTAAGAGGTGCTTTAAGTTCTTCAAGCCCTGATTCCTATAAAATTCCATTCGGTATCCAATGGGTCTGGCCTGTTCCTATCATCATTGGTATTTACCTAGCTCCAGAATCTCCATGGTGGTTAGTCAAGAAAGGTAGAAACGAAGAAGCCAAAAAAAGTATTAAAAGATTAATCTCTTCTAATGCAAACACACCAAATGCTGATGTGTTAGCTGAAGCCATGTTCAACAAGATGCAATTAACTATCGAGGAAGAAAAAATTGTCAATGCAGGTGCTTCATTTTCTGATTGTTTTAAGGGAGAAAATTTAAGAAGAACAAGAGTTGCTTCTATAACTTGGGTCATTCAAAATGTTACTGGTAGTGCTTTGATGGGTTATTCAACATACTTCTATACCCAAGCTGGTCTTGATGAAGGTATGTCTTTTACCTTTTCAATCATTCAATATGCTCTTGGTTTGATCGGTACTTTGCTATCATGGTTTATGTCTCAGAGATTTGGTAGATTCCAAATCTTCTTTGGTGGTTTATGTGTCAACTTCTGTATTCTAGTTACTGTTGGTGGTTTAGGTTTTGCAACATCCAAAGGTGCTTCATGGGCTATTGGAAGTCTTTTACTAATCTTCACATTTGTCTATGATTCAACCATTGGTCCTATCACATACTGTGTTGTCAGTGAGTTCCCATCAGCCCTATTGAGAACTAAAACCATCATTATTGCCCGTAACTTGTACAACATTGCAGGTATCATTATTGCCATCATCACACCATACATGTTGAACCCAACTGCCTGGAACTGGAAAGCTAAGACTGGTCTATTCTGGGCTGGTTTTGCCTTGGCAGGAATCATCTGGTCATGGTTCGAATTCCCAGAAACTAAAGGTAGAACTTATGCTGAATTGGATATCTTATTCAGAGATGGTGTCAAGGCTAGAAAGTTCAAAACCACTGAAGTTGAAGCTTTCAACACACAAGAGTTGATTGATAAGATCGGCGAAGATGGTATTAGAGGCTTGGTTAATGCCAATGAGGTTGATGAAAGTTCATCTGATGATCTTGAAAAGATTACTGTCAAAGCTTGAATTATCTAGTGTAATTAAATTGTATTGATGTTTTATGATATTCCATGTAGTGTGTCTTTACCGATGATAAGCGCAGCGAAAGCTTTTGTTAAATAAATAACAGAGAAAGAATTAGATCTAATGACGGATTGATGAACTACCGACAGATGAACGATTAATGTGGAATCTTCCATGATTTGTGGCTTTTCGAACTGTTCACGTTATCAATTCATAGGGCTTCAATCTGCCCTGGTCAAAATCTTAAAACTTTGATCTCATCATTGAAGTCTAATCTTATAGTATGGCAAGAGCTTATGAGTTTATAACTGACAGTCTGGAAACTATTTGAGACTTCAGAGATTCAAAGTTTTGAGTCAAGAACAACAGCTATATTGTTGACTGGTTAGCCTAGAGATTGATTATATCTCATGAAATACTCAATGTCACAGCTCTATATCAGTAAAGAACTTGCTTAGTTTCAACCACTACTACTAGACAAAACACCAGTGTTTCTACCATTGCTTCTACTGCTTGGAGTACTCGTTAAGAGTCTGTTCAGAATTGTTAAATGGGTATCATGTCACTGGGCGTAAAAAGAGAGCTCTTATTGTAGCTATACTATACTATAGCCAGATGAAAGACTTCAAGTCACATGATGGAAAAAAGGTAACTAAGGGCCTTAGTTACCTTTTTTCCTTGGCAAACTTTCCTCAGCTGTAAGAAACATCTAGTGCTATTACTACTGCCTCTACAATCAGAGACAACAACCACTGTCACTTGTGATGTTACTGTTACTACATCACCTGATGGTGTCCACTCGGATACCACTACTGAAATTAGTTATTGGTTAACTGTTGAAATAGGCTCTTTTCTGCAAGTTTTGGGATCTCTTTTCCAAAGTCGACTAGAGTAATTCAAACAGTTTCGAGAATACCACTAGATCTTCAGCTCTTTAGTAACAACTAAAAGGTAGCCCTAAGAATTAGAAAGAGTCAATGCATCACCTGACGACCAATTGAGCACTCTTTCGGCAATCTAATAGCCAGTAATATGGGAGATACTTAAGTATGCAGGTAGAATATGTACAAACTAACAAAACTACGCGAAATTTACCAAATTTGATAAGCGAACAATACAGATTGACGCAATAGTAAAAACAAGCAATTAGGTACACACTAGAAAATGATAGCTATTAAACAATATATATAGACGTTTTTCCCCTGGATGGGATACTAGTGTGATTAAGAATGGCCACCGGAAGTGAACCAGTTTCTGAAAAACTGAGCAATCAAGTGTAAGATGGTTGCAAAGAAACCTAGTCTTGACGCATCATCGGAGGAAGATGCATTATTGTTATTGTTAGACAATGGTCTTTTGGATATAGTGGTTTCGTTCTCATCTTCCTCTTCTTCATCCTCTGTTGAAGGGGCTGTATTCAATCTAAAGGCGCCTGGTGTTGACGTCTCAACAGGTGGCTTGATATTCTCAAAGTATTGAGGTTTTGCATCAGTTTCGGTTCTTGGTGTTCCATTTGCAGTTTCCGTCAAAGGGATGAATTTATTCTCTTTGGAAGTATCTGCAGTCTTTGGTAATTGTTTGGATGCTGTTGTGCTCTGCTCCGTGACCACCTCTTCTTCTTCAGGAGCTTCTGATGTTAGAACAAGTGGATTGAATCCAGTGTTAGCATTTTCCGTACTTGTTGGCTGCTTTGATAGTTCGTGAGGGGTTGGATTTGGTGTTGATGGTTCATTCTCAACTTCCTCTTCAACGGCTTTTATTGTCTTGTTGTCAATAGCCACTTCTTCATCAGATGGAGAGTCGGTATAGTCGTAAATGATAACGTTGTTTTCATTTCCTGCTGGATCCGTTTCTTTATTGACGTGTTAGTATCTTTTAAGAATAATAAGAGCAAACATAGCGGTTCAAACATACCTAGTGAGTAATTGCTATCAGCGAGCCATTGACCATTCACGATGAACTTAAAGACGTATTTCCCCCTGTTATCAGAGTCTGAGCTAGGTTTGATAGTATATTCCCACCTACCGCTAGACTCAACATAAGCGAGTGGTTCTATCTGCCAGTTGTTGAAGTTTCCTGCAATGCTCACTGGAGTGGAAGACCCCTCAGGCAGGGTGTATGTAATTGTTGTGTAACGAACCATACTTTCAGTACCAGTTAACACTTCTCAGATAATAAACAACAATAGATCAGGAAGGGGTTATTTAGGAAAATTTATTGGTTGCTTAGATCTTAAAGTGGTGCAACGAAAAAAGCGGAACGGTGTACAGTACTTAATGTCTTACTTTATATAACACTGGGCTCTCAGTACTTTTGTTGATCCTGAAATGTAGTTACAACCAAACGTTTAGATTAATGAAGAATTGAAACCAGTAAGACCTGATCTATTCCTTTATATACAAATTGGAACACAAACCATGAATTTCCTGATTTGATTGTGGTTATTTGCTTATACACTTCTGTAACAAAGAGCGGTGGTGGTTATATGAAAGCGGTGTCATGTGAAATTCACGTGACCGACGATAAATGTATTTTATTTGTTTATACAAAAGTTGTTGAATCACAGAGTAACAAGTTTTAAAGGATGAAAATTTATTTCTCTTTCTTCCAACAACTTCCAACAAACCACCTCAACCACATTATCCCTATCACTCCAGGTGTATACCACTGATATATCCAGGTTAGAGCTTCAAGCACACGTTATTTGCAATTCTAAGATCATTTGGGCTTTGTTGACACTAGATCATCATAAGTATCATAATAATGCCAAAGACGCTTGAAGAACTATAAACCATCGATAATCAAAGCCTTTAAATACATTTAACCCCCTCCCACATACAATGACCAGAAGAGAGTATACCGACTCTTCTGGAAGGAAGCACACTAGTCTTCTAATGGAGCCTCTCAACCTCGATGAGGAGCCTGAGGTCGACGATAGATATAAAAAGATAATATCAGTTCATGATATTTTAAATATTCTCAGGAGAAGAAGAAGACAGGAATTGGGACAAGGAGCCAAGGTTCAGGACGTCAACCATGGATCATACACTACATCTAGCTTCAGAGCTTCATCTTCTAGCCCTCTACCTGTTCAGTGGAAACAAACACAAAAGCAGAAAATTGGAGAGAGAATACCGTATATGACCAAAAGAGGGATCCCAATAAGAAAGATATTGCCAAGAAACAAACACAGAAGGCTTTTATTGGACAATATTTCTGATCTACCTCTTGTTCCATACCGCTATTTAGCTGATCATTCCGTCTTGACTCGATATCAGATAGATTTATTACCTCCATTTCAGCGTGTTTCGCCCAGAAAAGTTGATGTCGCAAGAGAGAACCAAACAAATCAAGACATACTCTACGATTCACTTGAAGATTTGAAACCTGAAGTCCAAGAACAACCAACTGCTCAGTTTATACCTTCAACAGTCTCAGATCAAAAGCACACTAGTCCAGAACCTGAAATCCAAGAACAACCGACCACTCAGTTTTCACATTCAACCACCTCAGATCAAGAACACACTAGTCGAAAGTTTGGAAATACAGATATACAGACATCCAATACTCCGTCATCTCCATCCCCATCACATACTATTAATCTGAAGTCCAAAAGGATTCCAATCATTTTTCCAAGAGCTGTACGGCCTACTGCTTCAGCACATCCTCCAACTTTGAAGAAAAAGCCTAGAAAGAATAATTTTGTGTTTGGTGCAAAGAGTCCTAAAGCCACTAAAAAGTCTCGTAAGGCACCAACAAGAGAACCAAAGTTTCATCATTCAGAGAATGTTCCTCGCATTCCCCTTATTAATTCAAATAAGTCTGGCGATTTCGACTCACCTGATGACGTTGACGATGAATTTGAAGACTCCAATGGATCGTTTAGTGCCAATTCACAAGAAGAATTACTTGATCTCGATGATCCAGATGATCCAGATGACCCAGATGATCCTGGTAATAAAGATGATGATTTCAAAGAAGAAGGTGATGAAGACGAAGAAGAGTCTGACGATGATTCCAGAGAGGAAGTTGAAGAAGAGTATGACAATGATGATGATTATAAAGAGTATCAAAAAGATAGAAAGAAGAGATATATAAGCCCATATGGTGATACTGAATATGATGATGAGTTTGTTGTTGATGATAACACAATCATTCCTGATGATCCAGATCCCCTAGATGATCTACTGGATAAAGAAGATGAATCTGACGAGTCATCATGGTCACAAATACGGAAACCAAGGAGAAAGAGAACTAAGATCAAAGTTGATGAACTACCAGAATTGAAGAAAAGTGACTCAAGTGAAGATATCGATGAAAGCGAGGAGGGAAGCCAACAACTAGACGAGTTGCCATTGTTTAGAAGGAAAGCCACCAAAGCTCCTATCATTGAAGATGACAGTGATAATGAAGATGAGATTAGCGAGGAAATATTGATCTCAACAGAGTCTTTCTATGGAAAGACAAATGTTGATGCTAGTCCTCCAGTTGAACCGGTGGTTACAACTACACCTACAACTAGCGATGATACAAAACTACCAGATTTGGAACCACCTACCCAAGACGTTGATAATTCTCCCAATACATTACCTTCCCAGAAGATCTTTTCTCTTGGTCAATTAAACCCTAATGATATCGTCAACTCTTTGAAGATACCACCTCCACCAATTGTTGCTAAAGCCAAGAAACAAAGACCAATATCACTGTTCATCAAAGGACCTAATGTATCTCAACCTGTCGCTACTGAAGTTACTTCAAAAGTTAAAAATCCTGAAACTGGCAATACTGAGAGCTTTAAAGAGGATGTAAAGGACATCCCTAAAGATGTGAAACCTGAACAACCGAATGTGAACCTTTTTGAAGAGAAAACAATCAACACCACATCCAGTTTTGTCAAAAGCTCAAATCCAAGTGATACTACAGAGACTATTGTCACTTCTTCTCAACCATCTGTTCAGAATGTAGCACCAGAAGCTACCAAAGTGGAAATTGCGAAACCTCCAATAGGTACGTCCGTTCATCCTGAGATGCCTTCAAAGACTTCTGTTCCAGAGAAATCAAATGTTAACACTACGAATGGTGATAATTTGAAAGAGCCTAGTGAACCATTCAAGAACTCAAAAGAAGACTTCAAGAGTATGGAACCAACTACAAAGAATGAGCAAACAGTGGAAGTGAAACCTCCCTCAAATGACTCAAGTTCCTTACCACCTTCACATTCTGTACTCAAGTTGAAATCTATTCTAGTTGATAGAACAAAGGCTCGAATTGGTAAGATGAGAAAGAAAGTTCGTTTTGATTTGAGAGCACTCTCATCAGATCAGGCTCCTGCTGTCAAGAAACCAGGACCTACTAAACCTTTCAGCTTTGCTGATTATTGGAAACAAAGAGGTGGTTCTAAAGTTCCTCAAGGTCTCAACCGTCCAGTACCACAATCACAACCACAGCAATATGCCAAACCACGTCCAGATCGACCATCCTATGAACGTAACAACAGCTTCTCACGATCATCTCAAAAAGAACCATTTAGACCAGCTTCTGAACGCGGTAATAATTTCCCACAACCTGCTGTTTCTAACTCTTCCCAATATATACCAGGTGTTATAAACCAACCATTACCAATGCCATCAGCACCCCTGTTATATTCAAAGCTACCTAATAAACCGGTTTCTGACGGTAACATAGATACACCAAGATCACCTACACCTCCATTAGCAACATCATCTCAAATCTCAGATTCTGCTCCACTAAAAAGACCATCATCATTAGCAGGCTTCCTAGATCCTACAAAGTCTAGACATAAACTACAGCATATGGAAGATATGATTCATAATCAAGCCAAGAAAGAAGTGGTTGCTAATGGTAACGCTATCAGTGGTCAAATATCCCGAAATACTGTGACTAATCGACCAATTCCTACCTTCCCTTTTGTCCCTAAACATGATATTGGCTCCACAAATAGTTCAACCGCTAGACCACAAGACAACAAAGACCATAGATCGTCTGATATTGAAGACGTGAAAGATACTACTGTTGTTAAATCTATATCTAATGATAAACCAAAGGTCACATCTAACGTCAGCTCTGGTTATGAGGAAAAATCAAACATCAGTACAGAAGCAAACAGTCTTCATGAAACAAAGAAGATACCACAAATTGCCGTGCTTGATATTGCTAATTCGTTGTTACTAAGATCCCCAAAAAAGAAAGATACAGAATTGGATAACGGTCTTGATCAAAGTGTTACTGATACTATCGACCTTACAACAATTTCAGTTGATGTACCTAACATCCAGACACCACACATAACATCCAGACACCATACCATTTCATCTGATTTGAAGATTGGAGATGATTCAAGGGCCAAAGATTCAAGACCATCCATTGACAATACTTCAAAGGAGCCAATATTTGGCCCGCCACCAACCTTATTATCACCAGCACCATCAAAAGATTCAAAAGTGATTATTGACAAACATTCGAAAGGCTCATCCATCACAGAACCAATTTCGCTATCATCAACACCAACGTCAACATCGTCGCCAATGTCAATAGCAGAAACTGCTTCGATAACCACTAATATCATCATGAAAGAACCCACATCACCTTCTACAGCTCATATCCAACCACAAAAAGATGATATAGATCCAATAATCATGGTTGGAAGAAGACATCCTACGACTAATAGATCACCAGTAGCTTCACCTAAAACACGAAGAAAAGGGACTCATGGTACTTTGAAACCGTTGGACTCTGAAGTACTCAAAAGTGGTCTACAGTCAACAAGTGGTAGTACTAGTGTTAATGGGCCACAGGAAAGTCCAAGATCACATACTGCAAAACGTCGGATGTCTATATCTACTATAGTTACCAGTGATATTGTATCTGATAGAAGGGTTGAACATAAGGTCCAAGATGATATAGATGAAGCAAATGAAGACAATGATGATGGGGATGATGATGAAGATGATGACGATATTGAGATCATTGATGCAGATGAATTCTTTAGGGATGTAATTCCACGTATTGTTCCCCATTGAGTGGGTTTATCCATTGAACCACTCTCTTAATAATAAACCTATGTCTTAAAGAGATATTGTTCTATTGAAATGAATCTCTATCGAGTTGATTGATTGAGTTGAATGGTTCGTTTTACTGAGCTCTTCTACGATCACTTTGGTTTAGCTACGTTTTTGCTCTTTGCTGTATATATGGTATTATCCATGTTATGTAACTATTAATGCAACGAAATGTGTTTAGTCTGTATTATAGTATATGAAAACTTATATTTGTCGATGTATTTCACTAGTAGATCAGTGAACGCGCTATTACATAAGCAAACATCCAGACACCATACATATAGCTGCATATTGCGCGTGAAAATCGAGTTGAAGTACTATAATCTGACCTATAATTTCATAAGGGTGAAACTAAGATTCAACGAAGGGATATATTTGTGTTTAATGGTGGCCGTGAGCTTATATTTGATTAAGGTATAATGGATCTTCAGAAGCCTTACCAGGATAGTCAACCCGACTGCAAGAATCTTAATCATATTATAACGCGGCAGGACGTAATAGCATTTAAATGAGCTGCTGGATGATCGAATGTCATGTTCAATATACCGAGAAGAAGGATATTCAATGATTCTTCACTTGATCTGAGCTCGTCGTACATTTGTCGACAGCTATCAGTCAGTATCTACATTAATTGAGCATTTCTCAAATGATCAATCAGCTTAATTACATTGACAAGATCACCATCATGAGGAACAAGGGATTTAGTTAATGTAATTATAGTTTGTAGTTCACCATAATTTCTATGTAAAGCTCTAATCATGGTAGGAGAAGACAAGCATTTCAAAGAGGTCACTGTTTGGCCGGAAGTCTTGTAGTTTTGGTAGGACCCAATACGCCCAACGTCTAAGAAGACAACGAATTAGGCAATGATACCACCAGAAAACCAATCATTGATACCTGAACAAATAGCCATCGAGAGAAGAGATAGTCAAAGAGTCAAAGATCACAGTATGTTATGTTATGTAGCAATGTCAGTAGATAGTCTTTACAGATCTATACACAGCAATATACTGCAAAATAGACACAATAGACAGTTCAGAGCTCAAGGCTTACTATAAGTCATCTCGTGGTTTACAGTTCACAGCCCATGAAGCTCTAAGAGAAACCATCTATGGTATAGAAGAAGGGTTGAACAAGGCTTTCAACGCTGCGTACAGCAACTTAAACCTTATCCAAATACCACAGTTTTGTTGTTGTTGAGCTTGTTCCAAATTAGCTATAGTTCGAGCTTGTCCATATAGAAAAGCTTTCTTTGAAAACATTAGATGCTGATCAAGATCAAAGAGTCTTGAAAGAATTGACTGAATAGTTAGAAGCTTTAGAAAAGATTGTCAAGATCATCTTTGGATTCTTTGAAAGATGTCGTAGCACTTAATGTCTACTAATTTGTACACGGCTCTTCACTTTCATGAACTAACTTGTTTCCATGACACATGATGTGAATCTCTTACCGACTATGTCCACTCGTGCCTCTGAAGTCTCATGAGTCCATCTCATACAGAAAGCATTATCAAATATTATTAGCTCATATTGATGCATGACGTTCATGATCGAAGTCGAAGTCGAGACGACTTATACCATCTGAGCAAACAACATGAACATGACATGCATAGGTCATGCAAGAACGCAGGATTTGTCACTTTCGAGATACATGAGCGAGTTATAGAATATGTTTTATAATCATTATGTTATGTAGATATATACACCATCTCGACTTCATAAGTGAGATGATTAATTGAAAGTATGATAGTTTTAAATTTGATTAAATGAAGAAGTGAAAGGAATGATAAAAAATGCCAATCATCTAAAATAAAAACAGGAATAATAAACAAAGAAATAAAGATAGAAAAATAAGAGGGGGAAGAAGAAGGGAAAGGTATGATATGAATGAGTATAATAAGTATATGCATGAATAGATATCTGTGTGGATTGAAGATGATGATGAAGGAAAAAGAAAAACATGATGATGATAATGTAAATGATAAAAAATGGGGGTTAGTAACAACGGTATGAAAAGAAGTTTGAAAAGAATCAATTAACAGGATGAGTAGCAAAGATAAGACACAGTGTCATGTCATGGAAGATATGGAACATATATGTGATATCTTTTCTTTTGTTAATGCCTGTTTAAAATGCAATTTATAATGGTTGTTGTTGTTGTGGTGCTTGTTGTTGTTTTTGGTTTTGATTGTTATGACCAAATTGTCTTGGGATATTACCACATCTATCTTTACCGAAATTGATCTTTAGATCTTTGAAATCTTTATCAATCTTGATCTTGTCGATAGCTAAGATAGCATTTGAGATGTTAGTGAAATTAACAAACACACAGTTCTTTTCAGCTAAGTAATTGATTTGTTCAATATCACCATATTCCAAGAATCTGTTTCTTAAATTCTCTTTAGAAAATCTTTCGTCGTTTAAGTCGATGTTACCGATATAAATGTTTCTTGAAGCACCAGAACTGACAGCTAAAGTTAAAGCATTTGATAATGGACCAGAATGTTTACCCCAACCGATTTTAACTCTTTTGTTATGAACAGTTAAACCATGTAATTGACTCATAGCAAAGAATTGAGCAGCAGCAATTGGATCAATAAAAGTGATGAAACAAACATGACGATCTTGTAAGAATTTAATGTTTTGTAATAAACCACCTCTAACAACGTTACAAATCTCTTCAACTTTAACTTCTTTTGGTAAATTACCCAAATAAACGGTTCTATTACCCAAGTTATTAGCACCACCAGCAGTGGTTGCAATGGCAGCAGCTGCAGCAGATTGTTGTAATAAAGTTGTTGAAATGAATTCTCTATCAGCATTTGTGACTAAATGTTCCATACCTGGAGCCAGACCTAAATATTGAGCAGCGTTATGTTGTTGAGTCTTTGTAATGAAAGCACATCTATCTTTACCATAAAAGATTTTTTTATCTTGATAAAATTCATTAGATTCACTTAAACCATTAACGACTTTAACAGCACTTGAAATTGAACAGAAATGAACAAAAGCAACACCTTTACCTTCCAAGATTTTGATGGTATCAATAACACCATAATCTGATAAATCTTCAACCAGTTTTGATTCAGTGATATCTTTTGGTAAATTACCAATATAAACGTTTCTAGTAGCACCATCTCTTTGAATACTAGCTAAAACAGTTGAAGTCATTGGATCATTTCTACCCCAACCAATCTTGATATCGTTTTCTTTGATGTTTAATCTTTTCAAGATAGCATCTGAATGGAATAAAAGAGCACTTGATTCATCCAAGAATGAAACAAAAGCACACATCTTTTCAGGTAAGATACGAACGTTCTCAACAACACCACTTCTAACGTGATCTAATAATTCCTTTGGAGTGATGTCAGCAGGAACATTACCTAAATAAACAGTTCTTGAAGGAGCAGAGTTGAAATCAATACCACCTGGTAAGTTAGGAACAGTAGTTTGTTGTGGAGTACCGGCTTCAGATGGGAAGTCATAAGCTAAATGAGAATTTGATCCATTGATGCTTGAATCATTCACTGGGAAAGTACCAGAGTTATTGAATTGTGAGTTTCTGTAAAGATCTTCGTTTGAACCTAATTGATCTTGGAAACCATGAACTCCACCATGATGTTCATCTTGGTAAGTTGGTAAGAACTCATGAGAGTTTTGGACTTGTTGTTGATGTAAATGATGGTGTTGTTGTTGCTGGTGTTGTTGCTGTTGTTGATATTCGAAATCAGAGTAGAGCAATTGAGAACCGTTAATAGCTTGTTGCTGTTGTTGATGTTGTTGTTGATCATTGATTCCTGAGTAGTCTTCCATGTATTGGTGGTAGTCTTGTTGGGAAGGGAATCTACCAGGACGTAAAGAAGATGGAACTTGAGGAGAATGGGAATGGGAGTTCACGATGAGTTGCTGGGAAGCCAACGGGGTGTATGGCATGTCGTAAGCAGCTTGGGAGTAGATTGAATGCATTTTTAAACAAAATAATGAAAAAGTTTGGAGAAACACAAAGACAAAGGGACAGAATTAAAGAGAATTGAAATATTTAAAGAACGAATTGAAAATATACCCAAATTGGGAAAGAAAAAAACGACGAAGCAAACGAAAGATCAGGGGAAAACAACGAGATGCTCTGTTGAAAGCTTGAGGGTTTGTTTATATCTTTAATCAGGGAATAAAGTCTTTGAAAAGTCGTTAATTTAAAAGATTTTTTTGGTGTTTTTCCAAAAATTTTCGTTAAAACCAAAAAAACAAGAAAAAAAAAAAAAAATGAAAACAAAAAAAGTTCGCGAATTTTACTATTTTTAGACGAATTTTTGATTCAAAAAGACGTTTAAAAGTGTTTAAAAGGCGTTTAATTGGTGATGTTGGTGTGTGTATTGGGTATAGTGAAGGCGTAATAGTCATTGGTGATAGATAGTATATATAGCTATTTTTTTATTTCGTAAAAATCTGGTTGAAATTGGACTTTTTATCACTTTTAATAGTCAATTCTAATGAAAAAGCCCTATAACAAGAGCCATTTCGATATAGTTTGTTGATGAAGTCATTAATTAGCAGTTTAAAGTAGTGTTTCGTTAGTCATCATCACTGTCTGTCCAGTCTTGATTGATTTCCTCGAAACTGTTCTCGTTTTCTGTGTCTTCGTCCGTTTCTTCACCATCAACTTCAATATCTTCAAGATCTTCTTCTTCTTCTTCTTCTTCATCATCTTCTTCTTCATTATCTTCGTTATCTTCATTGTCTTCTTTGTCCTCATTAGCTCCATTCTTATCATCCTCTAGTTTCTTCTCATCGTTACCTTGTTTATCATCATCATTAGAATCATCGATCTTCTTAGAGAACTCAAACTTCTCTGATGGAATACTCTGAGCTCGTGATGCTTTCAATTCACTTTCATCCTCTTTCTCTTCGGTATCATCTTCATCTAATGGCTGAGAATCAGGAATAATGTCATCATCATCTTCATCTTCTTCTTCTTTCTTCACCTGTTTTCTCTTCAAAGAAGCTTTTGGAGTTCTTTTCTTTGTTGGCTGTGATTTATCTTTCCCCTTCTTATCCTTTGACTGTACTCTTCTCTTCTTCTCAGTTGGTTGTTCCTGCTCAAGTTGAGTCTCCTGTATGACCCTTCTTATATACTCCACATTGAAATGATCTTCCAAATCTTCAATCTCACCATTTATAATAGATTGGTTATATGTTTGGAAATCATTTAATATACTGTTAAATACAGCGAGTCTATGGTCTTCTTTCTTCTGTAGCTGTTTGACTAGCTCTTCTTGACTCTGTAATGATTTGGCTAGTTGTAATTCCAATTTCTGTTTCTCCTGTTCCAATTCATCAGACTTTACTTTAATCGTGTCTCTTTCTTTTTGTAATGTCCATGTCCATAAGAACAAATCGTATTTTGCATCATCTTCATTATCATCATCATTGTACAGCTCAACAGATCCAAGTGTCTGTTTTATGGAGGGACCAAGAACAAGACTTATGTTTAAAGTGATACCATTGTTAGACTTCTGACCAGATAGTTGAATGGAGCTCTTTAAATTTGGAGGCAATTCGTTGAATAAAGTCTGAAACACTAGTAGTTCCCACTCGTCATCACTCTTACTGTTACTCTGATGCTTCAATGCTTTCAATTGAGTTGATTTGATGTTGGAATGACAGTTTAGTTCACCATTAGTAGCAAACACCTCAAATGACCAATTCTCATGAGTTTCAATCAGTTGTTTCACGTTGTTTTTAGTAGATGTTTTGAGCATTAAGTCAGACACCTCATCACCATCAAACAGCTCTACCACATTGACCCTTTCCATACTTATACTGCTTAATTATTTGTCTGAATAGTCAATTAATTGATTGGTTGGTTGTTGTTGCTATGGTAATTAACTATTATATGGCTATATGGGTATTATTACTAAGCCGGGTAACCTCATCGCGCTTTTCGCGAATTTTTCCTTAAATTTTTTTTTTAGTTTGAAAATGTTCAATACTTTCAATTACAAATCTATTGGAAATCAGGCATTTAAACACAGTTTGAAGTAGTTATAAAGTTGTAAAGATGGTATGTTTACTGTTATATATATTGACAGAGGAATAATACTAACAAATATCTCTTTTAATCAGCCATTGAAGGAACAACCAAAGAAGTGGAAACCACCAAAAGGTCCAAAGCCAGTTCATCACAAGAACAAGAACACAATTGGTTTAGGTAGAACTATTCTTAATGTCAGAGCACAAGAAAACAGAGTGGAATATTTACCAGATGGTGAAATGAGATTCACCACTGATAAACATGAAGATAGTTGGGTTAAAATGAAATCAGTGACACAAGAAAATGCCCTTGATGAGTTTTTAAACACCGCAGAATTAGCAAATACCGATTTCACAGCTGATAGATATAATCAAGTCAAGATTATTAAAGTTGATACTTCTAAGAATCAATATCTACTTACTCATGAACAAGAATCTAGATTAAGAGAATTACAACATCAACATGAAAATATGTTGACAGTTCCAAGAAGACCAAAATGGACTGAATCAATGACAAGAACCGAGTTAGATAGATTAGAAAAAAATGCATTCTTGGAATGGAGAAGAGGTCTAGCTAAATTACAAGAGAATAATGATTTATTATTGACTCCATTTGAAAGAAATATCGAAGTTTGGAGACAATTATGGAGAGTTGTTGAAAGATCCGATTTAATTGTTCAAATTGTTGATGCTAGAAACCCATTGTTATTTAGATCACCAGATTTAGATGTTTATGTTAAGGAATTAGATGAAAGAAAGAAATCATTGTTATTAGTCAATAAAGCTGATTTATTAACTCCAAAACAAAGATTAGAATGGTCAAAATATTTCAAATCAAGAAATATCAACTATACTTTCTTTAGTGCGTTTGAAGCTAATCAATTATTAGAAAAAGAAGCTAATGGTGAATTAATTGAGACTGTTGAAGATCAAGAACAAGTTGATGAAGATATCAGAATCTTAAAGATTGAAGAATTAGAAAACTTATTCTTAACAGAAGCTCCAGAACCTTTATCAAAACCACAAAATGGTACTGAACCAATATTAAACATTGGGTTAGTTGGGTATCCAAATGTTGGTAAATCTTCCACAATCAATGCTTTGATTGGATCCAAGAAAGTTTCTGTTTCTTCAACTCCTGGTAAAACCAAACATTTCCAAACAATTCATCTTTCTGATAAAGTTTTACTTTGTGATTGTCCTGGTTTAGTTTTCCCAAATTTTGCCTTCACAAATGGTGAATTGGTATGTAGTGGTGTTTTACCAATTGATCAATTGAGAGAATACACTGGACCAGCTCAATTAGTTGCCCAAAGAATTCCAAAGTTTTTCTTGGAAGCAGTTTATGGTATTGCAATCCCAATAAAATCAAAAGAAGATGGTGGATCTGGTATTCCAACCGCACAAGAATTATTAAATGCATATGCTAGAGCTAGAGGTTATATGACTCAAGGGTTCGGTAGTGCTGATGAACCAAGATCCGCAAGATATATCTTGAAAGATTACGTTAATGGTAAATTACTATACGTTCATCCACCTCCACATTTAGATAACTCTCCATATACCGAAGAAGAAAAACGTGAGTTCAATAAAGAATTGTATACTATTGATTCACTTGCAGAAAACAGAAGGGAACAAATTCTAGCTGCATTCCATTCAAAAGGTATTGATAATTTCAACTTGGCTGAAGATTTATCAAAAATTTCATTCTCTTCACATATTGCAGCAGGTGCCTCATCAACAGGAGGAGCTGCAAAATCTGTGAATCATGGTGGTAAACAAGCTGCTATTTATAATGCAACTGAGGATTTAGATCGTGAGTTTTTCAAGATGAATAACGTTAAGGGAACTTATTCAACTCCATTTCATAAAGTGAATAATGAAACTGCTTCAAAGAAACATAAAAAGAAGAAGGATAAAGTTAGAAGAACAAGATCTGAAGCTTTATAAATATCCTAATTATTATCTCTAGTTGTTCTTTATTCTAATTGCATGTGGTTTGTGTTTAACAGGGTTTTGTGTTCTTTTGATACGTTTGTTTAGTTTTTAATGCATTTTTGTTAATGGAATGTTGTATTATGATATCTTCTAAATGTACTTATACTTAGACTTATACAAGTGTTACGATCATATGTAACTACAGAAAATAGGTAAAACATTATCATGATTTGCACGTTTAAATATAGTTATATATATAAAATCATCTATTCAGATTCTTCATCAGATTCTTCTTCAGATTCAGCTTCTTCTAACCATTGAATGAAAGGTTTAGCAGCTTTCTTAACTTTTTTAGAAATATCTTTTGAAACGTACTTCTTTGAAACTTTTGAACCCCAATCTTTAATAGTTTCTTCACCAACAATATCATTTTCATAAACTTGTAATAAGATTTTTGAAATTTGTGGTAATAATTCAGGATGTTCTAAACCTAAGAATCTTTCCAAACCACCCAAGAATGCTTTTTCATGTTTTGGAGTGGTGATTAATTTAGTTAATAAACCTTGATGTTTTGAGATTTGTTTAGTGATATCAGAATCGAATAAGACTTGAGCTAAAACTTGAACGGTTTCAA
This sequence comes from Wickerhamomyces ulmi, assembly GCA_030569675.1. NCBI lineage: Eukaryota > Fungi > Ascomycota > Saccharomycetes > Phaffomycetales > Wickerhamomycetaceae > Wickerhamomyces > Wickerhamomyces ulmi. The sequence goes on from JAJMLN010000012.1 coordinate 75,104, forward strand.
CATCTTCAACAATTTCTAATTCAACAGCTTTTTTATAAATTTCAACATCATTTGGTAAGTTTGATTTATCATCTTCACTTGATTCTAATAACCATTCACCAAATTTATCAAAAGAAGTTTTTGATTCTTCTAAAGTTAAATTTTCTAATTCTTGAGCTCTTTTACGAACAGCTTCTTCACTAACATCAATAGCCCAATCGTCATCATCAACAGGTTGGACATCTGGTAAAGCAGAAGCTTCAGCATTGATTTTCTTGGTTAAAGCATCATCATCAGAGTTAGCTTCTTCTTCATCATCTTTTTGTTCCTTCTTTTGTTTACCAGAAGCAATATCAGAAATTGATAAACCACCACCAACAACATTAGCAGAAGCAGTAGCAGCCTTCTTCTTCTTAGAAGATTTAGCAGATTCAGGAGGATTTTTCAAGATGTATGAAGATAATTTATGACGTGGATCAATATCAGTTCTTTTACCACAAGCTTTACAATCTCTAATTAAATCATCATTTTTAGTAATGATGATATCAGTTTCTGGATTTTTACAAGATCCACAAAGAACGTATTTGTTAATGAAACCATCAAGAGTATCTTGTAATTTTGGACCATCATGAACACCATTAACTAGATAACGATCAGTAGTTTCATTGATGGTAGTTTGAGCACCTAATTCAACACCAAAATATTTGATTAGATAAGAAGGTGGTCTACCTAAAGCACGGGCAACTTCACTAGTGTTAACAACAAAAGTTTTGATACCATTACCACGACCTTCGATCTTTGATTGGATCAAAGGCATTTTATAACGATAAAATGGATCAGAGTTATCACGACAGATATTGACTAAAGACATGATGATATAATTGTATGAGTTATTGAGTTATTGAGTTATTCTCTTTTTTTGTTTTTTTATAAAATAGATCGAAAGAAATGTAAATTGGGTAGTGTTAATGAATTTATTGAATTCTGGTAACCAATATAATGCATAAAGAGACTTTTCTTTGTATAAGGAAAGATTTAGTGGGATATAGTGTTGATTGATGGGTGAAAGAAAAACTTTTTAACGGAGTTGAACACTGTTAGGTTTTTGTTTCTGTTTTGTGGGTGAATGTTTTGTTTAGTGGATTAATGGAAACCAACAATAAACTTGAGTCACTACTTTGATTTAGAGCGTTTAAACAATACTAAAATTGATTAAAAATGTGTTTAAAATGTGTTTAAACTTTGAATAAATTTGTGTTTTTATTGAAATTTCCACAAATTTTTCATTTGGCTTACGTAATTAATTAGGTAATCATGATTATGTAATACATTATGTAAACATTACCCGGATTTATAATTCAAAAGCCATTTTAAATTTAAATAGACAGACATTAGACACTTTATTGAGGTAGGTTTAGAGATAGATTAATACTTAATTAGGTATTCAATTGGTTGATATATTGATTACAGAGATATGTCACTCAAAGACTCACTGTTAGAGATACACGCTCTCTCTTCATTCACAACTTACACCCCAAAACAAGTGCTGGACACTTACAAACAACTAAAACAGTTCTTAAACAACAATGTTAACAACATTTCAAATATCGAATATTACAATTTATTAGAACTCAATTTCTACCTGGCACTGATTATTGGTAATGACATCGAAGCCAAAACTTGCTTAAACAGAATCACCGACCATTTTGATGAAGGGTCAAGTCAAAGAATCGCTGTATTACAAGCTACGTATCTATCCACATATAACAACACTGATGGTGTTGAATATCTATTAAAGAGAGATAAAGAAGAACTTACAACTTTGAAGAAAAGAATCTCATTAACCAAAAGTTTCATTAAGCCACAAGAATATATCCAAAGCTTGAATTCTTATTTGAAATTCGCTCCATTAGATGTTGAAACTGCTGCTGAATTAGCTGAAACTTATAATAAATACGGTCATTATGATAAATCAATTTATGTTTATGAGGATACTTTATTACTTGAACCTTTTAACTATGTCATTTTTGGTAAACTTGGTGGATTATATCATAAATTATATAAACAATCACAAGATTCCAAACATTTAGAATCTTCAATCAAACAATATTTGAGAAGTGTTGAATTATCCAAGAATTTTGTTGAAGGTTGGAGTGGGATTTATGTTGTTTCAAATGAAATATCCAAGTTGAATGAAAAGAAATTAAAAGATATAAGTGTTGATTATACTGCCTTGAAAACACTTGCTGAATCAAGATTGAATGATATAATTAAATCAGAATCTGCAACTTTACAAAACATTGAACTTGCAAAGAAGATATTATCCATATGAACATTAAATCATGAAAATATATATCTCTAATACATAACCTCATATCTTATAACCATTATGATGCTTCACAATGCCTCACAAGTCAATAGTCTCAACAACTTTCTTCAACACGGGTAATTTTGAAGCGATCCAATTTTGATCTCTTAGGAAACTTCTTGGATCACCAGCCAAAGGACTAACTTTCTTAACAACATCAGAATAATCAGCTTCTTGTTCTTTATATTCTCTAATTATTGAATTCTCAACGAAATCAACATAAACCCTCGTATCTCTAACTCTGAAAATAACATTATCAACCCTTAGGAAAAACCTAGCTAATAACAACAATCGTTCTTCCATAACCCTGATCTTACAGCTATATACTGATATCCCATTATCTCCTAACTCATCTTCGTATAACACCATATCATCAAAGAATAATATCGGGTCTGGTCTTTTAAGTTTTTCAAATGGGATAGTTGCACTTGGATCCTCTTTAAACTTGATTTCCCTACTCTCATTCTCATTCTCATTCTCATTCTCATTCTCATTAGCACTTGTAGATACAGGTGTTATCTTCACAGTCCCATTATAAGGCGTAGTATAAGTCCAATCAAAAGGTTTAACAATCCCCTTGACGTCCGATTCATTATCTGTATTTCTCGTACTGAACCATTCTTTCGAATACGAAACACTTAACAAATTCTCACCTTTTGAATCAACAAGACTTAGTGCATCCGGTGTGTTAAAACTGATACTTAATCCATGTTTGACATTCTTGATCTCCATTTTATTATGCCCAAAGATCATTTCTGGGATTGGCATGCCTAATCTTTCAGTCTCTGAATCAATCTCATCTGAGGATAAGATCGGTCTCTTGGTGGTGTATATCTCCCATTCATTTATGGAGATTGATGGGGTCTCATGTATAGGGTATGTTGCCTTTGGTGATGGTATTATCACTTGTCCACAATGTGCACATTGTGGGTTTTTACATGTTTCAATATCATGATTCTTTGCAGGTACTGATATTTGTGGAATTGATGTATTTGAATTTGTAGTTGATGTTGATGATGATTTAGTATTCAGATGAGATGACGGTGGTCTAATTGAGGCTGAGGCCAGTGTTGGCCTTGGTGCTGGTGGCTGTACTCTCTGATTCAGCTGTGGACTAGGGAATCTAGCACTGACTGTTGATTGGAACATTTCACGAGCACTATTAACATGAATAGTCTGGATACCTCTTTGAGTTGGACCCGTTGTTGGGTGAACAAATTTCGTCTTTTCAGAGTCACCACCAGACATTGTTATTCAATAAACTTCTGAGTAATTGATGTATCTAGTGACCAATTGTCTATGTAACTATATGACTAATAGTATCTAACTAAATGGATAACTAATAGAAGTAGCAGTACTAAATTTTAATAGGTGTTTTTAAAAAATGAGCATGATGATTACATAAGCATAATAACAGCTGTTTAAATTTAAAACCGTTATCTTTTTTAATCTCTTTCTTCTTCTTTTATATATCTCTTTTATGTATATAGTGTTATAGTGATACAACGAGAGCCATGAAGAAGCCATCAATCTCAGTCATCGCATCCATCAGTGCTATTTTCCTACTCTTCTTTTTCCTCCATTCAACAGCTGATCTACAAGACCCAAAACCTATAGAGACAAACATTTCAAAGAACAATGATATACAAGATAAATCCACTCAGGGTGAACTAGGAGAACTAGTGGACATCCCATTCATGCCCAAGATGGCAAATGAAACATTAAAAGCCGAGCTTGGTAACGCAGCATGGAAATTATTCCATACGATATTAGCAAGATATCCAGATGAACCAAATTCATTAGAAAAATCAACATTACAACAATACATCCAATTATTTGCAAAAGTATACCCATGTGGTGATTGTGCAAGACATTTTGCGAAGCTATTGGAGAAATACCCACCACAGTTGAATTCAAGACAAATCGCAGCTATGTGGGGGTGTCATATACATAATAAAGTTAATGAAAGATTGGAGAAACCAATATATGATTGTTCGAATATATTGGAAGATTATGATTGTGGATGTGGTGAAGATGAGAAATTGTATGATGATACTAAAGATCATTTGAAATTTGATTTACAAAGTGAAGAGAAACAACTTGGTTGATCTTATATAGAAAGAGGCTACAATTAGTATATGAATGAATGAATAAATGATTATTGATTTGTTTAATGACAGTTGAGTGTCCATAGAGTCCATTGATTATGATGAATATATAGAATATCATCATATTCTTATTAATATATAGTAAATTGTCCATTTGTATCACATTATAGTACAACATCCAGCACCACCATCACCTGATAAATTCCGTTGTTTTGTATTCACACGTAATGGGTTTTCACCAGGTTGCATATATCCCCAAATTTGTGGTAATGTATAATCTTTTAGACTGGTAACATGGTTTATTATTGAGTATGATGCATTTGATGCATACATTCTTTCTCTTGATAATGATTCTTTAAGTCTCCCATTTAATTCTTCAATTCTTCGAAGTTTCAAAAGTAATAACTTTCGACGTGCTTCTCTGCTGATTGGTTTTCTCTGTACATTTCTAGAATCCATTATAATATTGTATATAGTACATGTAAGTGTTAATTTAAGCGAATATTCTTATCTGTGTAATTATAAGCACTGTTTGGTACTTTGTACTTTGTACTTTGTGTGCTGTTTGTATTAATCCATTTGAATTAATTAAAGCCTCAAAAAGTGTCACTTTTAATTAAAATTAAAATTATTTTTACTTCGTTTCAGAATCGAACTGAGGTCAAACACTTAGTTACCCGGACTTAAGAGATTACTGGTGATTTATTTTCCGTGCGGTCAAGACCAAATAGTCCCCATTTTTTTTAATATGGTCTAGGTTTCTAGACTCTAGGGACTCGCTAATATTCAGTTTTCGCGTCGACAAATTTATTAAAAATTCAAAACAAAACCAAAACCAAAACCGTAAACAAACACGTTATATCCTTTAAAAACAACGATAAAACCATCATTCGGCATAATTAATCCTTTGGATTGTAAGTACCATCATAATTCAACATTTCTTCGATATATACTAACATGTTAGCTTCAGGAGTCTCCTTTTTTTTGCTGTTTTTCGATGTTGTTTATTTTTTTGAAAGTCAAAACAACATGATTATTTGACCAACTCAAATTTTACAGAAAATGGTTCAAGGGTATGTATATATACGTGAACAACACCATCCTGTGCACTTGTTACTAACGTCCTCGAATAGCAAATCCCCTCAAATTTTGAACGGAGACAGAAATAGTTAATCGGCTTCAAAATCATTGTGATTAGCTGACGAAAGGGGACAAAACACTTTCAACAGGTTACTCAGTGATAGCTGACGACATGGGGATAGCACCAGTAGAGCTCTAGATGCGTATGAACACTGACTTTATGTTATCTTCGTGTTTTTTTGTTTTTTTGTCTGGTATCGGCCGTTGGTATTCAATCGACTTACTTTTATGGTTTATGGTTGGTTTCTTTTTCGTTTAATGACTGTTACATTTCTTTGGTTCACTCGAGATTTTATTAGTACTCAAACATTGGGTGGATGCTTATTCCTTTTAATTGCTCGCATCTTACTGCAATTTTTGATGGAATTTTACTTGAGATCGTCGTGTCAAGCTTTTTACTTCATTAATTGAGCATTTGCAGTAGACGAGAATGCAATTCCAACACACCATCGATCTCCCCCTCGAAGTTACAATATCTTGTATTTTTCATAAGAGATATGTTGGAGGTAATATCCTCGATTACTTCGACTGTCAATAATATAGTTTGAAAGGCTTCAAATGATTTATTGAATCTTATAATTATACACATTATTGTTATCAAACAATGATTGTAAACAATGTATATACAGCTTGCTTTCCATTTATGGAACAGGTATGAGTTAACACCATCCAAATGTTTATCCTAATCTAGTTCGAAATTCTTTTCATTGGCATTCTTTTGTAACGAACTAATAACGCATTTAATACCTTCGGTGTTGATGGTCGCTAAAAAGTCTTCGAATTCCTCATGTTAGAAAGATAGATAATGAATTGGATCTTCATTGAACTGGAAGCTATGCTGGCTTGCAATAAGTTTGGTGATGGCTTCTCTCAAACCCGTACAAGCATAGTTAACTGAGCAGACGAATCTAAGTGCTGTGTGCTTGAACTTTAGAGCCGCTGAGAAATCATTGTATGTAGCCAAGAAAGAACTAGAATCACACAGTTGAACATTAAGTCCTTAATTTCTTAACATGCTTCTATCTTGCTTCAAAACGCCAGACTCTTTTCTATACTCTACGCCATTATTGGATTAGTGAAACATATTGATGTAAATTTGGCTTCAACAAGTGTTGCTGTAATTTGCAAATCTATTGCAAACAGAGAAGAAAATAACAATTTGATTTATCTAACCTCTTTCATCCTAGTTGCTGGTTTCGATTGGTACACAGAAGCGAATCAAACACTACAGAAGACCTTATAATGTCGAGTATGTGAATAGTATAGTTCACGTTATGATCTCTATTTCTCCAGAACACGGCTAACCGTCGTAACCAAAAATTGTATTAATTAGACGTAATGCATTCATCATCGGTATCATTAGTAACGCCTCATCTTTTACATGAAAGATAGCGTCTTTGAGTTGTGTTATAGTAGATTCATTTCTTGAGCTCATTATTCTTCAACACTTTGACACAAAAATAATAGAGAAATTTCTGGGTCACGTGACAGCGACCAAGAATTATAAATGGGTCTTAAAGTATCACTACTCTTCTAAGTTTGAGTTTAAAACAACTGGTATGATGATAATAGCTGAAGAGCTTTTCAGTGAGATACATAACAGCTCTATTTTTGATTTTTTAACACACCTCTTTTCAAAAAAGACAAGGCTCTTTCTCATTTTAAGATATTAGAATGTAGATTCTGTTTTTATAAAAAATAAAAATTATAGATTTTTAGGAAAAAACCTGGCTACACAGAAAGTTGGGATGGATTTAACCATAATACAGTAGCTTTTATATCATAGTTCACAGTATATTACTCTTTTTACAACCTTTTATATATTTGGCTGATTTCGAGACCATTACTAGTCTTTCAACTTCCAACTCAATAGTCTGAAAATGTTTCCTATTATGGTAATATTCGCGGATTTTTATGCACAAAAACGCACGACCGCACGGAAAACTAAACAAATCAAGAGATTACTGATTACATAATATATTACATAATCTATGGCTCAATTTAATTAAATGTTCCCGTTATAAATTAACCAACTTATCTTCACTCACTTTTAGTTCAATTATATCTCACTAAATTCAGCTTATATAACACAAAATGGTATGTTTATAAGATCTACATACTAATAATACGATGGATCTAACACTCAATTAGGAACACCCAGCTTACACACTTTCTGCTTTAATCTTAACCGGTGGTACTATTGGTTACATGTATGTATAACACATTTCCTATTTCTTTCTATTTCATTGGTTACCTCCATTTCATATCACATATTAACACACGGATTAGTAAAAAAGGTTCTTTCCCATCATTAGCTGCTGGTTTAACCTTCTCTGCAGCTTATGCCACTGCTGGTTACTTACTACACAAGAATGCTGACTGGGGTTTAGAACTAGCTTTAGGTTCATCTTCATTATTATTAGCTGCTGGTATCGCTAGAGCCGTTCCAACTAAGTTCTCCAAACCAATCCCACTTATCTTGACTACTCTAGGTCTGGCTAGTACTTTGTACTACGGTAAGAAATATAACGAATTTTACCCAGTCTTTTAAGCTGAGCTATGAATTATGCTATTAAGTGTGTGAACATATATATCTTAAATATCTTGTATAAATTATCAATTCTATATTAATCTGTATATGAATATGTATATGTGTATCTATGTATGCATCAGTGTGTCGTTTTAGTCTATATCTATTTCAAAAACAACAAGGATTCCTTCAAAATCTCATCTTTATACTCCAACAATAAACTCTCATGATCAGTATCATACTCTATAATCTTGTTATTTGGGAAGAACTCATTCAACTTCTTTATACCGTTCTCATTGATCATCGTGCTTTTCTTAGCTTTGAATACCAATGTCTCATTCGATAATGAACTCATTGAAGGATCAAATGTTGGGAAATCTCCCATATTAATAATGGTTTGTGGATCAAACACAGGTTCTCCATGTTGATAAACTATCTTCTTATTCGATTTCTTGAAACATGCAAGAACGTAGTAACACAAGATATCATTCTGTAACATTGGTTTCAATTTCTCAAACCCATGGACTTTCCAGTTCCTTATATCTCCTTTCCCCTTTACTGTTTCACTACCATCACCATGTCCATGACCACTATATAACTCATCAAACCAAGTATGTAAAGATCTAGCAGCATCTAACAACTGATGGATAGTACCTTCAACAGGCTGTGCGACAGGAGCATTATCAGCTAAGATCAACTTCCCTACATTTGAAGGATGTCTCAATGCATAGTTCATCGCAGTTTTAGCACCCATCGAATACCCAAATATATCAACAGTACTATGAGTCTTATAATGTGTTCTGATATTCTCATTGATGAACAACTCGAGATCATTCGTGAGAGAATCATAGTCCATAGGGAGACAATGTGGATGAGAAGCACCGTGGTTTCTCGCATCGAGGATAAAACAGTCTCTATTGAGTTCTGTACTCGTTTGTTGTGCGTATTGCTTCATGTTCATTTTGGAGCCCATAAACCCATGGAGAAATAGGATCGGTGGTTTGCTGGAGTTGTGATGGTTCTTTGGGAAGATCTTCTGGAAAGTGGGCTGGATTCTGTTTAAAACAGGCAGGTTCTTCATATTTTATAAGTCTTTTACTTCTTTTAGTGGTTTTATATTGGTGGTTTTAGTGGGTTTTTGGTTGTCCGATGACTTTGTTTTTGACATGAATTTATTTTAGATCAAATAGACAACCTTCAATTATAATTGAGTATATAAACACTTGTTAAACACTTGTTGATAAAAAGAGTGTGCAAAAGACTGTTGAAAGACTGTTGAAAGACTGTTGAAAGAGTGAAATATAGATATAATGGCTCGCTTAAGAAGTAAACTATACAACCATCTCAACGTCACCTCAGATGCTGACAACTACACATACGATCTTGATGACCTCAATGATGATACCAAAACAACAGCGATTCCAATCGACACAGACGATCAAGAAGAACTCATCAACAAACTAAGACAATCAGCTTCTTCACAAACAAGAACACTCATCAATTACTTGTCCATCGTGGTGTTAATCCCACTTCCTTTCTACATTGCAAATCCTGCTCTCAAACGACCAGTATTATGTCTATTATCTATACTAAGTATATTGAGTTCTGCTATAAGTTTACGATTTGCCATTGGAAATGACTCTGGGATTGTTCAATCATGGTTACACAAGATTCCATTGAGTGTGAAGACCAAGGAAAGATCATTGACGGTGTTTTCATTAATTGTTGGTGTTGTTTTATTACTAGTTATCAAAGATGAACTTATAGCCAATGTGATATTTGCCATTCCTATATTCTTGAGTATTTCTACTACAGGATTCAAGTATTGGATACAGAAGGATAGCCATAATATTTTGGGAGAGTTGGATAAACTTGAAAGATTGAAGTATAAGTTCAAAAGTGTTTGAGGCTTATAGAGCACATTTAAGGAAAGAGTTTCAAACAATCTTTATCGATGTCTAGTCTCTTTATAAACCTCTTCCCATTTTTACTCACCATAACAAGTCTTTTCAAAAGGCTTTGTTCTTCCATTTGAACAATACATCTAAGTATTTTTATCATCAAATGAGAATTTCCTTCCAGATTAAGAGAAACATTCCCAATGGAGTTCAAATTTATCTTCAACTTTGATCTCACTGATTCACTGAACACCAATGGGAAGTTCAATTGAAGAGTGAACGAAGCTTCGATGTTAATATAGTTCATTACTCCTTTTATCAAAGCCTCAAGAGCCAAAGAACTAAGATTATTATTATCATAATCATTATCCTCTGCATATATCCATATTTCCAACTCAAGTCTATTAAATATTTCAAATTGATCAAACCCTTCGATGAAATTCGTGTTGAACTTATTGATGATGGATTCACTCAACAACTTATCTCTTAATAGACACTCAAAAGTGGATTGTGTAGAGTATAGTGGTTCACACTTAAAATCAAGATTATTCCAATACTATTGATGTAGTTAGTATTACGAATAAATGCTTATTCTATATATATAAGAGCATGGGAAAAAAGGGTTTATGGTATGTAGATCATACGCTGGACTGTTCGATATCGTTCATGAGTGTTTCAACTACGTAATCATGAGTATCAACAGTTATCAAAGACTCATTCAAATAGATCTTAAAACACGCTTTCCAAACAGGGAGTTTTGGTATGACGATGGCTGTTTTTGTATGGTTGTCTGTCCACATCGAGAACTTGTGTTTGAACAGGAACTTGTCTGTTTTGGTGTGACTGAAGTTCGATTTATAAAGCATTTTGTTACTTTTGTTGTTTGTTAATGTTGTTGTTGTTTGTCACATGTTTTGAAATTATCATTATTTAATCAAATACTCGTAAAACACTCATAAAAAGGCACTCACAAAACCACTATAAAACACACTATAAATACAATATATTTCATAATGAAGTACTGGATCGACGGATGCTTCGACTTCTTCCATCACGGCCACGCCAACGTGCTCCTCCAATCAAAGACCATCCCAATTTCACCATCTTCTTCACCATCATCATCATCATCAACTAAAGTATTTCTTGAAATAGGAATACACTCAGATGAAGAAATCACACTTAACAAAGGCCCACCAGTGATGAACTTGAAAGAACGCATCTTCACCACAAAAGCGAACAAATGGTGTGATTCCGTGTTTCCAGACGCTCCATACGTCACTTCTCTAGAACTCATCAAGAGTGAACATTGCGATTATGTCATTCATGGAGATGATATAACCACCGATAAAGATGGGAATGACTGTTATCAAGAGATCAAAGATGCCGGTATGATGAAACTTGTGAAGAGAACAGGAGGTGTCAGTACCACTGAGTTGATTGGAAGATTGTTGAACAATCAGTTTTACGGTGAGAATGGTATTCATGATGTTGTTAATGATGAGTTGGTTAAAAGGTTTGGTACGGCGTCTGATGGGATAACTCCATGGAATAACATATGGTATGTTTCATCTACTGAGAGTGGGAGTGAAGATGGTGGAAAATTACAAGAATTACAGATTGTTGATGGTTCGATTGATGTTGATAATGCACTATATATCGTTGGATCATTTGATTTATTCAATCCGTATCATATCACCGTATTGGAGCAATATAAAGATAAAAACATCATCATTGGGATAATCAAAGATGGGGATTTCATAATGAGTCTGTTACAAAGAACTTTATGTGTTTTACAATGCAAGTATGTGAAGAATGTGATTATTGGTGTTGATGAGACATTCAACATTGGGAAACAAACAATTGGTGTTGATTCTTTCCATAATGAGTTTTCATATCTAAAGAATAATGGGATTAGAAAACGTATTGAAGATGATATTGAGAAATATCATGATAGACAAAAGAAAAAGAATGTTAAAGCAGAATTAGAAGTTCAAATGGCTGCATAAACCTTGATGACTATTGAGTATTGACCATATTGATAGATACAAGTATTGTTTAAGTATATTAGTATATTAAATTAGAAGTATATATAGGTATTGTGAAATAAATAAATTATGTATAAGAATCAAAAAAAAAAATAACGACAACGTCACTGACGCCATCTTTGTTTAGAGCTAACCAACTTATAAAACAGATTTCAAGGGTTATAAGGGTCATGGATTCATGAAATGATCATTAATATCGATATTCAAACCAAGTGCTAAATTAGTAGTAGTCATTGAAGGTAATCCACCACCAAGGAAATCCAACATCATATGCATTCCACCACCACCACTATAATCATCGACATCAGCGGGTAATACTTTTGAAACACCTTCCAAGAACCATACTTTATCTTTCATTTCTGTAGTGAATCCTCTTAATAACGAATAATAACTTCTCATTATTCTCATTGCTGTTAAATCACCAGACATCAACAGTGCTAAGAAAGTCTTGTCTAATAATGCAGGGAATGCAAAGATTCTCAAGATGAAATCGGATTTATACTTCTCATGGTGTAATTTATCCAAGTATGCTAATGTTATCAAATATGGTGAATCATATTCAACAGGGTATAAATCCGCAATGGATTCATCAAAACATGATAATTCTGAAATTGAACCGTTTTTCTCATTGATAATATCACCTAAATCACTTAAATCAACTGAAATGAATTTATAAAACCTAGAGGATAGAGGTAAGGGCCAAACAGCAGTAAGGATAGTAGCTGCCCCCTTAACGTGGAAAATCCAAGCAGAAGCAGGTAAAGAAGTTGGTGATAATGATGAAGGTAAAGAAGCATTAGCCAAAGAATCCATAATTAAGATCAAAGCAGATGCCACCAGAGCATCTGTATTATCTGATGATATTTCCAGAACAGCTTCTCTTAATAATCTTAATGCTTCTCCACGATGATACGTCACTGATTGTTCTAATGTATTTTGTGTTCTTGATAAATGAGTAGCTGAGAACCCCAAGATCGAATGCATTAAGAAAGGGTGGTTGAAAGCTAATTGTGGGATATCTTCACTCCAGATTTTGGCTTCGGAAATCCCAGCAGTGGTTATTGTTGGTGCGACAACTGTGGTGTAATGATACATTAATTTCAAATCTGTTAGATTTAATGAATTCGATCCAAATGCAGATGGTGCGTTATTACTTGAACTGTTGTTATTCGAAGTGTTGTTATGATTGTTGGTATGATGGTTATAATCACCTGTTGATGAAAAATCATCTTGTTGTTCAGAACGATGATGGGTATTACCTCCAGTTATTCTATGGTTTGCAGATAATGGAGATCCGTGCGTATCAGGAGATATGCTTGGTTGTGGAGATATCGTTGGGTTATCAGTCATATCGTTCAAGTTCAAAGATAATGTGTTTCTATCAAGTGTGTTTTTAACATTAATTTGATGTGCAAGCATGGATGATCTAAGGGAAAGTGCTGGATCAATTGGTGGTGCAGAAGTTGTTGAAATATTAGGAAGTTGTTGCGAATTAGGGTTTGATGATGATGATGAAGAAGTGTTTGGTTGAGTTGTTGTTGGTGGTCTCATAGAAGGTGGGAATGAAATCTCTGGTCCTTTAAAATTTTGTGCAAATGCAGCTGCTAATGGATTATCAAGTAATTTTGCAATATCAATCTTGGTCAGATCAATTTTACTTAAATCAATGTTATTAGATTGAAGTCCCTCAATTATGGATTTAGGTATTGGGAATGGGAAAGATTGAGAAAGATCAGGTATTGATGGAGTTTTTGGTTCATTCTTTCTTTTATTTGATGATAAATTTGGGGTTGAAACCGAATTTGATCTTGCAGTATCATTAGATAAAGCTGGTGATGGGATTGATTTCTCACTAGATTCCTTCTTGGGTTGAGCAGCAGCAGCCACCAAGTTATAAGTACATTCAATTCCCATGTTTTTACACTTGTTACAAATTGGTTTACCTTCATCACATTTAACTCTTCTTCTCTTACATGTATCACAACCTAACTTTGACTTGTTATGAAACTTTCTCTTTCCCGTAGCATTCTTTGATACTGTCTTCCCGTCCTTTTCAATGAGTTCCGTCTTTGAAGATGACCTTCTAGATCTTGAAGTGTTCGAGTTTGTTTCCGACTTGACTGACGAAGTATCATCTTGAGTCTTGATGGGATTGTCTGATGACAATAATGATTTGGCATATGAATCCAGGAATGGTTGAATATTTGATTGATCGTAGGACATTGTTAATATTAATGAGATATTAAATCAGTAGTTGGTGGGTATATAGGATAGCAAACGATGGGGTTGTCCAGTTGAATAGACTTGGAGGGTTCCAACCAGTTTAAACGAGTCCTGACACACGCACTTCTTGCACTTGCTGCACTGTCTGGTGTTGTATTTATTGGTTTATATGGAGAACGGTAAATAGGAGAAGTCCTCTGCCTCGGGTGATTGATTGATTGATTAAAAGAAGTACAAAGTTGTTGAAAGTTGTACGCTTCTCTCTGATTGGTGGTGTTCACGCTCCTGTTGAAAAGAGTTACACGATACACAGCCTTCGACAAGTTTCCTGTTCCTGTTCTTGTTCTTGTTCAGTAGCTTTGTCGTTTGTTTATTGTGTCAATGCGTTTGAAGTCACTGAGCTGCTCGTCGTTTAACATGGCGCCATTAAACGAGCCAGAAATTTCCCTTAAAATTTTGAGGCTTTGAGCTTTAGTATGCGCGACTATTTCCTGTTTGGGACAGAACAGGGCATCAGTACACTACTATCACTATCAGTTGATTACCTGATCACTTTATACATATACATATACATTACAAGTTATATACGGTTGTGTGGTGGTATGTGTGTATGTGTGTATGTTTGTATGTTTATGAGGATCTAATCCAGTCCAGCAGACAAAATTTGGGTGGATGCTGCTGTGTTCATCGATACACCGATTCCTGATGTGAAATCGGAGTTCTTCAATGGTCTCACGACAACTTCTTCGTTATCATTGATTTTCTTCCCATTCTTGAAATTATTCTTGATGTATTCTCTCATTGCATTCATTGCAGCATCACGACATAACTCTTTCAAATCGGATCCACTTAATCCTGCAGTTTGTTCAACTAATTTTGGTAAGTTGAATTCCTCTTCATCAAGTTTAGAATCTTTCAACAATATCTTCAAGATACGTTCACGTTGTTCAGGCTTAGGTAAACTAACTGCAAATCTCTTGGGCATTCTTCTCAAAAATGCAGAATCTATATCATTAGGTCTATTTGTTGCACCAAGAACCAAGATTCTACCACTTGAAGTTAAACCATCCCATAATGACATGAACTCAGCTTTTAACATAGCAGTAACTTCATGATCCATTGATTGTCTTTCTCTCAAGAATGAATCAATCTCATCAATGAATATAATACATGGTTGTAATTTTTGAGCTAATGAAAAAATGGCATCAACCATTTTATTCGATTCACCATACCATTTATCCATTATTTGTGACATTCTTATAGATATGAAATTAGCTCCACTTTCTCTAGCAAGGGCTTTTGCTAACATGGTTTTACCACATCCAGGTGGTCCATATAATAACACACCTTTTGGTGCTTGTAATAATGAAGAGTGGTTAAATAGTTCAGGACTGTAAAATGTTAGTATTATGGACTATACCCTGAATCTATGATCTATAGAAAGATAAAAGGGATAACTTACACAGTTAATGGATATAAAACACTTTCTCTCAACTCATCAATAATATTCTCTAGACCTCCAATATCTATAGTGAGTTAGTAAATTAATTCAATAAAACATAGCAATCATAATGATACATACCTGTGAACTTAACATCTATTTCAAACGGCGTAACAACAGAAGCCAAAACTGCGTTTTCATAATCATTTAAATCTAATTTTAAACCAGGATTTATTTGTTTTAGTTTTTGTAAAGATGCATTTGCCTTCTTTTTAGTTTCTGATGATTTAGCAGCAGGTCCATCTTGAGCTAATAAATGAGACATCAAATAATAAGCAGATACAGATGCTCCTATGAAAAGAGTTATATCGGTGATAACCTTCAAGTCGATCTTGAATTTAGACATGATGTTTTCTTAATAGATATAATGTAGATCACTGATTGTGTCAAATGTCAGAAAATAGCCTTTAATAAAAAGTGTCATAGATTTTGGTATATTCCCAAATTTCCATGAAAACCGTGGATTTGCTTATGTAATTAGTGCTTATGTAATGTGTTATATAAGCATTCGCGAAAATGTTCCTTCAGAAAAGCAAGAGACGGTATGGGCACTATATGCAAATTATTCGCCGGGAGAGGAGGGCTGTGTTATTATGTAAGCATTATTACCAAATGGGTATATCGGCAGATATTCAGATTCGAGAGGCATCATCAATACTGTGCCAGTGTGCAAAGTGTACTTTGAATGGAGGTTGTTTATTAGGCGAGGCATCATGCACTTCTTCTGCAGTGGCACTTATTTAGCATAATTGGTTAGTACCCGGCTGTCTCATTTGAGCATATTTGGGCCTTTCTTATTGTAAGATAATTTTCTTAGTTCTGTTAAAAGTGCCATCAGTGATCACTAATCCCACACCGGCAGGCCGTGAAGCAGCAGATTATTTTTGTTAAACGTGGGCTGTTTATAAATTCTCTTGATTTACGATCTCATCACCATCACGCCAAAAAGATCATCACTCCCCATTTCTAAAATTAGTAGGATTACCACGATCAACCAGGAACATTCACCTCAGAGACAACAGAACACAACAAGTACATGTTCTATGAAATCATACACACTGCCGTGCCTCCGTACCTATGACCTAAACATTCACGACGTCCATCAGGGTATTGGACCCATAATTAGCCCATAATTTACATGGGTAGTGGGTACTGTGAAACCTTGTGAAATCTAGTATATTTTTCTTGCTGCAGTCAGTTGCGGCTCTCATATAGACAATAAGATTCAGCCGAACTAGTCACAACTCACAAGTCACTACCCAACGCAGAATAGCCAGCTCAAACACACGCCCTACACACTACACAGTACACCATAGAGTATCAACCTCAGCTTGGCGTTGTGGAGACTCTGCCTAATTCATAGGCTCATAATAATTCCAGCCCGAACAGCATGAAAAAAATTACTATGCACTTTCCAGGATAATGCTCAGTGTTCGATGCCTCATGCACGTGGACACGTTATTTACATATTTACATAATTATGATGCGCTCTTTTGCTTCTGGACACTTGCGAGTCTGAGTTGTGGTTGACGCTTTCGTTCTCTTTGCGTTCTCTGGGTGGGCATTTGGTCCTCTTGGGCATTATGGGCAATGGGGTCGCTCTGTCTGAGTTCGTTTTATACGCGGTGGGTTTAGCTTCGCAGGAGGAAGAGGAAGTACGAATTAAGACGAGTGACGAAGAAACGAGGAAGAAGCTGTTTAATAAATCCAAACTTTCCATTGTTTCTTTTCTCTCTTGTTATTCTTTCAAAGTGTCACACGCCCATACAAATACCACTACAACACTACAACACTCATCATCATTTAACTAAGATACCCAAAGACATGACCTTTGTACACGCTACAAACAGATGGCTAGCCCATAAGAAGCGTTCCTTTGGGATTATTGGTGCTCTATTGATAATAACCATCTATGGTGCTCTTCACCAGGCAACTTCGATGAATGAAGTGATACTCTCGTTGAACCAAGATCCATCATCAAATGTCTTGAGATATCTAATCAGAGAAAGAAACGTCACTGATGATTATCCACTAGTGACACCAGAATCAACAACAAACACAGATGTCGCGTTATTAGACTATGATAGATCTCATATCAAGTACATTTATCCAGAAGTGATACAATCAATCTATAACTCTACAGATCTGGATCGTGTTGATTGGTCAAAATACGCATACGTGTTATACGCAACTTCCACAAGTCATATGTGTAATGCCATGATGATATGTGCTGAGCTGCGACAATATGGAACAAGAGCAGAACTTGTGATGTTAGTCAAGAAGGAATTCTTAACAAAACCTGAAGAGTTCAAGTATGAACATGATACATTAACCGCATTCAGTATACAATATAACGTTACTTTGAAAGAAACTGAAGTTATTCAAAAAGGTGGTGATGATGTTAATATCTGGTTATCAAGTTATACCAAACTTATGGTTTTCAATGAAATTCAATATGATCGTATAATCTATATGGATAGTGATGCATTGTTGACTAGAGGACATCTTGATGAATTGTTCTTCATTCCACCATGTAAAATGGCAGTATCAACCGCATATTGGCATACTAAGAGAAAATATGATGAAATGGGAGCAGATAAGATTAAAGAATTATATCCACCTCAACAATATGGATTCACACCATTAACTATTGAACAAAGAGAAGCAAAATTGAATAAATTTATTGATGAGAATGTTTATTCTTTCCTTCATGATGATCCTAAATTAGCCATTCAAACAAGAGATAAACAACATACAGCCAAGACACCAACTCAACATGATGTTAATCGCAAGAATTTCTATACAAACATTTATAACAATCTTCCAAATTATGTGACTAATGATGAATTTGATTTAACTAACATCGTGATGGTTATTCAACCAACTCCAGAACTTTTTGAACTTGTTTTGAAAGCCATTGATGAGAAGAAGAAAGGTGAATTTGATATGGAATTAGTTCAATATCATTTATTTGATTTTAAAGATATCATACCTAAACAAAAGGCCAAGTATTATACAGACAGAACAGATATTTCATTCAATGAAAGACTTGATGAAGTCCCAGAATTCTTAATCTTACCACATCAAGTTTATGGAACAATCACACATGAGTTAAACCTTCATGAAGACCATGTTTCATTCATGGCTGATTCTCACGAACAAGTATTTGCACATTTACGTGAAAAGACCTCAACTGGAGAACCTGCATATTATGAGATTGAACATATGGAAAGACCAGGTGATTATTATTATGAAAAGTTGAAATATTTACATTATTCAGATGCACCAATTCCAAAACCTTGGTATTATTTCAATCCTAAAGCGAATTATATGGGTCATAGAAACCGTTGTGATTCACATCCAGATTATCATACAGAAGGAATAATGAAACCAACTTATGGTCGTACAAAAGATTGTTCAAATGCTAAGAATTGGGAAGAGTCAATCAAAACTTTTACAAAATTGAGAAAAGACGTTTGTGGGTTGGATTTGATCGTTACTGATGAAGATACTTATTATAAATTGATTAACTAAATGGACAGGCTCTATATTTGAGATAACTTAATGAATGAAGTATGATTTAGACTATAAATGATAAAAGCTGTAGATATATACTGTTTGATATAGTAAGGAGGCATATACTAAAGATATGACCATGTGAATATGAGATTATATGAAGATATGATTACAATCTACAAGCTCAAGCGTAGTAAAAGAACAATGTAATGTACATTGACGACGTATTGAAATAAAAAACCAGTATAAACAACTCCTATTGAAATAACCATGAAACCCAGCATGGACGCGAGTTAAGGAACACCGCCATGTATAAAAAAATTAAGAAAGAAAGCACTAATTATGCTATAATGCTATGGAATATGCCCACCATTCTGCAAGACTCTCTTTGATCATAGATGAGTCCTCTTTGTTTTGAAATGGGGTGTATATCCAACATTAACCGCTAGCAATTAAAAAGATAGAATGAAGAAGGTATTATCCCTTTGATATGTTATGTGTTTTTGTATGTGTGTGTGTTAAGCAATGATAATGATGATGTTCTTACAACAGAGCATTAGCTGGGGCACTGATTACTGGAGTGTTTGGTTTTGAAACTGGTGAGACGTTTGGGATAACGAATGGTTGGTTGACTTCAGAAGATAAGACTAAGAATTGCATTGTGTATGTGTGTGTATAGATTGTAGATTCGCTTTGTATAAAGGAGATACAGATGTGAAAGAAAGTGGAAAGGATAGAAAGAAAGGGATTTAGAAGAGTATTTATACACAGTTAGAGATAAGTACTACAGAGAGTGAGACACAGGGTGCCATGTGTGAAAATATGAGATCATTAATGGAAAGAAAATTTTTGTTCTGTGATTCACACTTTTAATCATCTCAAAGGTCATGAACCCGATGCACTCCAGATTTTTAGAGTGTCTAAACAGTGCCAAAACCGTTACATCAGTTACAGTTTTTGCATTTTTTGCAGTTTTTGCTGACCTCTGTGAAATTTTGTGCCGGTGTTAAGCCAAAAAGAACAAAAAGAACCAGGCGGAAAAAAAAAAAAAAAAGGTGGCGGCTGAACCAGCTAAGAAAAATAAGTCTAGAAGGAAACTATAAGAATTAAGGGAGCAAATAGGTGGGAGCCGGGGGAGGAGGGGGACTATGGTGGGGGATCTAGGGAACGGTTTGATGCCTGGCGGAAAGCGGAAACATGCACCGGGAACTAAAGATGTACCGAACAGTGAACACTGAACAGCTTGCCTTCCTTACCGCCGGTTATAACACATTTTCAGTGTATTTCATATATGATTCATACTTCATAGTTCATAGTTCAAACTGCCGAGGTGGTACATGCCACGATCTAACACGTAGTAAACAGTAAACACTATAGGAGATATGACAGTGCCCCCACCACCAGTGAGCACATAGTTTCACGATTACGTCAGTTTGTTTTTGTGTCATTCAAGATAAATGGCGTCACTCATCGCTATTAATTAGTGGTTTCTTATTTCCCGGGAACTTTTTTTCGCGAAAACTCCTAATAGTCTCGAAAATTTAAAATATGGTCTAGGTTTTTAGACCCAGAGACTCACTAATATTCAGTTTTCGCGTCGACAAATTTATCAAAATTTCAAAACAAAACCAAAACAATACCGTAAACAAACACGTTAGATTCTCCAAAAACAACAACAAAACAATTGATTGGCATTCTTAATCCTTTGGATTGTAAGTATCTTCACAGTGCAACATGCCTTCGTCATCTACTAACATTTAAGCTTCAGGAATCTCCTTTTTTGGCTGTTTTAGATGTTGTTTATTTTTTTGCAACTCAAAACAACAATTTAGTTTACATTGGACCAATTCAACCTTTTACAGAAACTGATTCAAGGGTATGTATATATGTGAGAGACCCCTTCTTGTGCACTTGTTACTAACGTGATCGAATAGCAAATCTCTCCAAACCTTGAACGGAATTTGGAACGAAGAGAGAGTTAATCAGCTTCAAAATGGTTGTGATTAGCTGACAAAAAGGGACAAAACACTTTTAACAGTTCAAACAGTGATAGCTGACGACATGGGAATAACACCAGTAGAGCTCTCGATGCATATGAAGACTGACTTCATGTTATCTTCGTGTTTTTTTATTTTTTTGGTCTGGTGACTGGCGTTGGTATTTAGTCGACTTAGTTCTATGGTTTACCGTTGATTTCACTTCGGTTTAATGTGTGTTAACGTTTCTTTGGCTCTCTCGAGACTTGATTAGTGCTCAAACACTGGGCGGTTGCTCATATTCCTTTTAATTGCTCGCATCTTACTGCAATTTTTGATAGAATTTGACTTGAGATCGTCGTGTCAAGCTTTTTACTACATTAATTGAGCATTTGCAGTAGACCAGAATGCAATTTCAACACACCATCGATCTCCCCCTCGAAGTTACAATATCTTGTGTTTTTTATAAGAGATATGTTGGAGGTAATATCCTCGATTACTTAAACGACTGTCAATAATATAATTTGAAAGGCTTCAAATGGTTTATTGAATCTTATAATTATACACAATATTGCAATCAAACTATGATCGTAGACTATGTATAACAACTTGCTTTCCACTTGTGGAACAGGTATGAATTAACACAATCCAAATGTTTATCTTAATCTAGTTCAAAATACTTTTCATTAACATTCTTTTGTAACGAACTAATAAGGCGTTTAATACCTTCGGTGTTGGTGGTCACTAAAAAGTCTTCGAATTCAACATAGTGGAAGAGTAGATGAAGAATTTCATCTTCATTGAACTTGAAGCTCTGTTGGCTTGCAATAAGTTCGGTGATGGTATTTTTTGAACTCGAAGAAGAGTAGTCAATTGGGCAGACGAATCTACGTGCTCTCTGCTTGAACTTTAGCGCCGCTGAGAAATCATTGTGTATAACTAACGTAGAGATGGAATCACACATTGAACTTTGAATCATTTACTTCTTACCAACCTTCTATGTCCCAGAATGCGAGACTCTTTCTTCATAGTCCATGTCATTGGAGCAGTGAAACGTATTAATGTAAATTTGGCTTCTACAAGTATTGCTATAGTTTGCAAATCTATTGCACACAGAGAAGAAAATAACTGTTTGATTCATTTTATCTCTTCAGTCTCTTTAGTTGTTGGTTTTTATTAGTGAATTGAAACGTATCAAATGCTACATAAGACGTTATGTCTGGCATGTTGATAGTATAGTTCACGTTATTTTCTCAGTTTCTGCGAAGACCGCCTAACCGTTGTAACCAAGATTTGCAATTACCCGTACTGAAGCCGACAAACCAGCATCTTCGGTTCAGTTATTTAGCAACATCACACCTTTTTACATGAAGGATAGTGTCGTTGAACTTAAGTATAGTAGATTGACTTCTTTTCGCTCATCATATACTTCAAGATTTTTATCAACACTTTGACACAAAATTAATATAGAAACTTTTGAGTCACGTGACAGAGACGAAGAATCATAAATGAGGCTTAAAACAACACTAAACTTCTAACTTTGAGTTTAAAACAACTGATATGGTGATAATAGTCAAAGAGCTTTCCAGTGAGCTACAAAACTGCTCAAATTTTTGATTTTTCAACACGCAGTTTTACAAAAAGACAAGGTCCTTTCTCATTTTAAAATATTAGAATGTAGATTGAGTTTTTAGGTAAAATAAAAATAATTGATTTTTACGGGAAAAACTGGCTACACAGAAAGTTTGGATGGATTTAACCATAATATAGTAGTATTTGTATCGTAATTCACAGTATATTACTCTTTTTATAAGTCATTAATATATTTGGTTGATTTTTGAGACTATTACTAGTCTCCCAGTTTCCAGCTCGATAGTCTGAAAATTTTGCCTATTATAGTAATTTTCGCGGGTTTTAATGCACAAATATGCACAATCTTCCCGGGAAATAAAGCAAATCTATTAATTACTGCTTAGTAACTATTGCTTACTACTTAGTGCTTACCTGATCACACTAAAATAGTGTCACGACATGTTTCACTGAGTCATTGAAATACACTATGACTATCATTCTCGTAAATTATTATGGAGTAGTACTAATCTAAACGACTGATCTGATTGACATCCAAGTTACGTCAGTCAACTACAAAATGTACCATCATGTCATATCTAATCATATGAGTTATGCATTAATTAATTAGGGGTAGCTTCTCTATTATACGATCTCTTCATCGCTCTTCACTTGTTTTGGGAATGGTTCCTTCTTACTCAAAACTAATACTCCATTAGTATGCGATAGGTATCCCTTGATATACCCTTTATATATCAAATTTGAAATCAAACACTCCGTTTCATCACTAGAAAAGATATTAATGTTTTTAGTTGAAGCTGATTGATCATTTGTATGATATTTTGAGAATTCAATAGCTCTAGTTATGAGATTTAAAGGTAGATGAGGATGTTGTTTATTCCATTGGAAGGTCTTCTTGACTAGTTTCAATAAGATGAAGCTTCTAATGTTTTCAATTGCAATGAAAAGATTCTTTGTCAAGAATAGATGTTCAAATTGAGTGAAGAATCTATCAAATAGTTTTATATCACCTCTTCCTATACTTGTGACGAAATCACCGTATAAGTTTTTGATTAATGGGAATTCATGCTCAATGGTTTTCAAATTGATCAATTTTCTAGTTATCAAGAACTTTAATGGAATCAAATAAACCAAAATTGCCTGTTTATGTTTTGTATCATATTTGGAACATAATTGATAAGCTTTTTGAAACTTCAAATAAGCATTTTTGAAATCAATGTTACCACATGAAGTTGCACCAGAATAATAAAGGTAAGTGATAGCTTGACTTTTGGAGATCTTATCTAGATCTGGTAATTCATCTTTTTTAGCTGCAAGAACTTTCTCCATGTTTTTAGCAAGATCTCTATTTTGTAATTTGAAATATATCTTCAATTCTAAACCAACAAAGAAATAGATTTGAGATTTTCTTGAAGTAGTTGGATCTTCATTACGATCATTGAAACATAACTTGAAAGAATTATGAACAATTCTAGCAGTTTGTGTCAAACATGTTTCTTCTTCAAAATCACCAACAGCAAGTTGATTTTTGGAATTTGGATTCTTTGATATGAAATCATCTGCTTTTGTAGCATATGAAATCAAATTTCTAGTTAAATAGATTAAAGGTTCAATTATCCAAACGGTTTGTGATTCAGCAAATCTATTGAAATATTTCAATAATTCAGCATACTTATCGAAATGATCTTTAACATCATAAATACCACGTAAACTATTGTTGAATTGATAGAAAGCAATCAATATCTGTTTCAAGACTTCATAATTCTTATGTGAACTAGTAAAAGCAGCATTCAGTTGATCATCAATTGAGTCTGTCACACCTAAATCAAGATTTCTGAAAGTTTGATGACTAACTTTTGCTTGTTTAAAGGTAGAGACGATACCAGGACCATCCTTTTGACGGATATAGTAAATCAAGTGGCCGATACTTTCCATTGTCCTTTGTTCCTTTGCCGCTGTGTCTATAGAACTTGTTTAACCAGCTCTTTGTCATATAAATTCTTTGTTTTCCTATAAAAAAAGCCATTTCTTTTTTGAACTCTCCGCGAATTTGTTCTATTCGCGAATTTTAAATAGAGATTAAGAAAAAACTGGTTTATTTACCAATTTCCTCTTTGGGAATCTATAGAGCACAGCTTGATTAAGTGTGTACTGTGTATAATACTCTTTTTTGCTTTAGAGATTAATTTTTTCTCCTTTTGATTGGGATGAGCTAGCATTTAATCTATCTTAGATATATATATAAAGGCTGATAGTAATAATCACAATGGAGTCACCTAGAAGTAAACGAGTCATATCACAATCAACAGGGCTAGCCAAGTTCAATATCACACAGAGATTGAATAATACTGATCAACTCAATAAAGAGTTTAGTGAACTTGAGAAATCAGTACGCACTGAAGAACATCAATCACAGCCAAAATCACATCAACAGCCAATACAAGCTCCTGGAAGTCCAATTAGAGAAAGAGGATTGAAGTCAAAGAGAAGTGGACTTGCATTGAACTTGAAAGGTAATACCATAGTTTACTCACCACATACATCACCTATCCGTAACCAAGATACAATCCATGAAAACGATGATGGTGATCAAATGTTACAGCTAGCTTCTAAGCAGAGAGAGTTACTAGAGTATAAAGAACAAATGAACCAACTTAAAAAGAAAATTGAGATCACTGAAAAGGAAGTAAGTGATCTACAAAGAAAGTTCAATCATTACAACGTTGAACCTACTGATAATAATAAAACCCTGAGATCTCCATCACCAGCTACCAGAACTACCCAAAGACCATTACAAGAACTTAACTCGAGACCTTCTTTGAACTTCAACAACTTAAAGAAGAAACTGTCAATGCAACAGATCAATACCAAACAATCAATGGCTAAGATCAACTATAATTATAACAATATAACAAAAGATACAAACATATTGATCTCTAAAGGTTTGAAC
The DNA here is from genome assembly GCA_030569675.1 of Wickerhamomyces ulmi. Taxonomy (NCBI): domain Eukaryota; kingdom Fungi; phylum Ascomycota; class Saccharomycetes; order Phaffomycetales; family Wickerhamomycetaceae; genus Wickerhamomyces; species Wickerhamomyces ulmi. Next base: position 100,928 of record JAJMLN010000012.1, read on the forward strand.
TTCATGAATAACATCAAGAATGAAATCAGACTCCAAACAAACGAGTTCAATAACCTCAATATGTCAGATAAGAAATCTGATTTAAGCGATTACGACGATACTGATAGTGATTTGAGTGATTATGAAGCTAGTGATGTTACTCATTATGGATGTGCTGATACCAGTGATTTTGGATTAGCTGTGAAGTAAGAGGCTCGTACCTTTTATGGGATATAATAATTTATAGATGTTGATCCATTTTTTTAGAAACAATTATGCATTATATGAAAACTACATGTTTGTAAAGCTTTTTGATGTAATCAACGTATAATAAAGGAGAAATTTTCTAAGATTGTGGACATGATTTTGAAATTATGATATGATTATATGACGATTATGCGCTCATTTGTTCATTCATTTTAATGATTGAGAAACAAGTAATTGAGTGATTTTCAAAGCTTGATATCTAACTTCAGAGTTTTTATGATTCAACAAGTTCATAATTTGAGCCTTCTTTGGAGATTTACTCAAGATACTTAAAGCATTTGAATCAATTTTTAATAATTTTTCTAAATCTGTTAAAAGGATTTTTAAACTATCAGATTCTTGATGTTGATCATCTAATATATCTAATAATTGATAAAAAATTTTATAATTTGAATCTTGGAATTTTGATAAATTATCAATGAAGAATTCTTCTTTATGATGAACTGGAGAGTTTTTGAAGTGTTTCAAGTGTAATTCTTGTAAATACTCATCAAAACTGGTTAGTTTATCAAATATTTCAAGTGAGGTTTCTAATAATGTATCCAAATCTTGAATCAATTCATCATCTGACCATTTTCTTTCTTTCAAGTTTTTCAAAATAGTAATGAAATCACCATTTAAAATCAAGAATTTAACAATTTCTAAACTTGTATCATTGGTTTCACTTAGAGCATTGGTTAAATTGATAAAGATTGAGATGATTAATCTGATAATTTTTTCTTTAATTGAAATTTTTAAAACATCTAATAACAATAATAAATCTTGTAAATAAGATTGACTGAACTTAGACAATTCAGATTTATCAAAACTTAGGATCCAAATGATTAATAAAGTCTTGTAACGAAGTTGAATTAAATCATTTGTAGTAATATTTCTATCTTCTCCACTTGCACTTAGATTTTTAAATAAAACAGGAAACAATAATTCATGTTTTTTCCAGAATGAAGATCTGAAAGATTTATTAGAGTTCAATAATAACTCACTGATCAAGTTAATAGCAAGAAACTTCAAGTTGAAGTTTCTACTTTGAATTAAATTCAATAATTCATCAATGACATCATCAGCAGCAACTTTACCATTATTGATCAATAACCAGATTGAATCATAAATTGATAATAGTTTGATGATTTCATCTTCATTCTTGATGTGTCTATCTAAAACAGTCAATACTTTGTCAATTAATCCATTTGAAATAATAACTTGTAAGAATCCTTCATGGGTGAATAAATCACTCAACACAACAAGATTGAACTTCAAAACATCGTTTCTTTCAACAGGTAGGGCCGAATCTCCAAGAACGCTGATGACAGTATTCACAAATTTCAATAATTCTTCATCTCCTAGAGTCTTTTTGTTTCCATCAATGGATAGTTTTTCCAATTCTGTAAGGACTGTGGAATCCAAAGGTGAAATTAATCCAGAACGAGTGAACCCTTCCCAAGGCAATGACTTTGAACGAATCGCCACACGATAGTCGTCCAGGTAGGTAGAGTCCAATACCAATTGCTTAACCTCAACAGTCATGGTGATGTTTGTATAAATATATGTAGCAAATGTAAGACACACTTGTTCTTTTTAGTGTTGTCACAGGGCTGTTTTTGGCTGTTTTTTTTCTTTAGTTAAATTTGGGATTTTCGTGATAAGCCAAAGAATTTGGCACGTGATCGGGAATTTCCTATTTCAGACATCAGCAGTTTTTGTATGAGAAACTATGAGAAACAGCACTTTTAGATAGACAATTTGGAGCTGATAATGTACGTGTTAAATGGTGATAAAGACGTGTTTACAAAGATAAGAAATGATTACATGATTACAGGGAATAGGGAATTTGCTCAAAAGTTAAATCTATTAAACCTCTTGACTGACAAAAGATAAAAAAAATAAGGGGTAACATATAAAATCAATACTCATTTAAACAAAACAAAACGCTTTTTATAGATGTATTCAAATCTAAGCAGCAGTTTCTCTTTGGAACTCTTTAGACATATCAGCATCACTAATTTCACCCAAGATGGTTTCAACAATGATACCAGTAACTAAGTATGGATCAATGTTAGAAGCTGGACGACGATCTTCAAAGTAACCGTAACCTTCTTTGGCAACAGATCTTGGGATTCTAATGGAAGCACCTCTGTTAGCAACACCAGCAGAGAATGAAGACATGGAAGCGGTTTCATGACGACCAGTTAATCTTTGATCGTTATCAGTACCATATAGTAAGATATGTTCTTTGTGACGTTTAGCTAATTTATCAATGGCTTCATCAATGAATTTCATACCACCTGGTTGTCTCATTTCTTCAGTAGAAACATTGGTATGACAACCGGCACCGTTCCAGTCACCTTTTAATGGTTTTGGATGGAAAGAAATCTTGACACCGAATTCTTCAGCCACTCTGTGTAATAAGTAACGAGCAACCCATAATTGATCACCCATTTCAATACCTTCACATGGACCAACTTGGAATTCCCATTGAGAAGGCATGACTTCAGCGTTAATACCAGAAATGTTAATTCCAGCATGTAAACAAGCTCTGTAATGAGCTTCAATAACATCACGAGCGTAAACTTTACCGGCACCAACACCACAGTAGTATGGACCTTGAGGAGCTGGGAACCCACCTTTTGGCCATCCGTAAACGTTATCATATTGGTCAAATAAAGTGTATTCTTGTTCTAGACCGAACCAAACTTTTTTAGATTTATGAGCAAGCATTAATTTTTCACATTCATGTCTATGGTTAAATTTGTTTGGAGTACCATCGTTGTTCCAACATTCAGCTAAAACAATAATGTTATCACCTCTTCTGAAAGGATCTGGGTAATAAGAAACAGGTCTCAAGTAGATATCGGAATCATGACCTGGGGCTTGACCAGTAGAAGAACCATCAAAGTTCCATTCAGGTAGGTCATCAACGTTTTGAGGAGATTTTGATAAAGTACGACCTTTTGAACGAATAGAACCTGAACCATCAATCCAGATATATTCGGCAATGATTTTTCCCTTTTGATCAAGGGATAGATATTTTTGTAAAGTTGTGGTGTTTTCAGTCATCTTTAATGGGGAGGTTTTGTGGTTTGATCTAACTAAAGAATCAAATATAAAAGCAGTAAAAAGAGTTTTAAAGAACTAAAGCCAATTTTACTGGTTTATATTAAAATGACTAACTTTGGAATTTCGTGGTTTTATGTTTTTAATTAAAAATAAAAAATTTCTTTTTTGTGCTTTTTTTGGTAAATGGCCATTTCTGACTCTTTGCAAAACCTGAAAACGGTAAGTCCACTCTGGAATTATGTAACAGAGTGTAACACGGAGTTACTGTTTTGGGAATTACTGAGAGGGACTTAGCAACTGTTGCCCAAACACCCCCCTTCCGAAACAGCAAGCCCGGTGGGCCACCGGGCCCCAGTGACAGTGGGTCGGGGGGACGCTGACGCTGCTGACGCTGCAGGTGGGCAAAATTCCACAAAAATGGCCACAAAACCCACAAACCCGGGCACAGAGAGACATGATTGGCTGGCGTTGGGTCTTATCGCAATGTCTCCATTGGGCTGTTTGTTTATTTATTCCTTAATCACAATTAGTGATAATGATAATGATAGTGAATAATGACTATAAACAGCTGTTTTTGGTGCCACTGGCTGCCATCTGCTGCCTACTGCTTCCTGATTACTGGACCGTTGCCCATTGATTACACTGATCTAATTATGATCTACCGCGTAGTGGTGCCTATTGTTTACTTTAGTTTTGATAGCTGATTATATAAGTGTTGCCTGACTACGTAATTGATCTCAGCTGCTCGCTCCAATTAGTCAAATCAAATCATGTTATTATAAAAGATGGAAGATTAAAAGGTAAAAAAGGGGAGGGGAGCGCATACAGTCAGTTGAGTGTTGAGTTAAGGTTGAGTCTATCTGGCAAATCAGGTGAAGTGAACCACGATTGGCACAATGATCACAATCAGTAAGATGATCACAACAAGCACTAAACAGAACCTCATTTTCATGTCTTTCAACCACATTTGTTTTCTCACTCTGTTGGCACCTCTTCTGAAACCTTGAGCACTCACGGCTAAGTTGTCTGCCTTGTCTTCGATGGAATCTAGTCTTTCACCACTATGTAATTTGTTCTGTTAGTATAATTGTTTTTTCTTTCTCTATGTACGATAACTCCTGTACAAAAAAACCACATCTGTCTTTACATACCGTTCAACCACTTTGTTGATGTTTTCTCTCATAATTCCCACCGTGTCATCAATTTCCTGTGATTGTTGTTAGAACCTGGATAGATCATGTCAATTTCAATAAGGTATACTTACAGCTTGAAGAGCTGCTGTTTTTGAATTTGAGTTTGTGTTTTGGGTGTCTGATGGGATATATGGATCATAAGGCACTGAAGAAGACATGTTTATTGATGAGTTGTGTGTGTAGTAGTAGTTGAATATGTGATTATATGTTCCGGAATGGCTGTTTGAGTGTATTAAAAATCAAATTTGGCCTGTTTTTAGTGTGTTTCCAGTTGTTTTGATCTGTTATTTCTTTGTTAAATAGCTGACGTTTCAATTTTGTGCTTCACTATTTTTTTTTTAATTTTCGTTCTGGTTTTTGTTTTTGCCTTTCTATTTTTGTTTTTTTTTTTAAAGTGTAGAAAATAGAAAGATTTGTGAATATCGTCATTCCATAATGAAAAGTATAGCCTGGTTTCTGGAAATTCACCACTGCACTACGCACAGCTAAATCCAGATTAGTAATGTTCAGAGCCATGAGTACGATTAACAGAACAGTCGGTCCAATAGAACAAACGATAAAGCAAAAACTCATAACTGCATTCAACCCTTCATATCTAGATATCAAGAATGACTCTCATAAGCATGCTAATCATCACGGACTAAGAGGTGCTTCAAATGTCACAGAGTCTCATTTCAGAATCGATATAGTCAGTGATGAATTCAAAGGTAAAGCACAACCTGCAAGACATCGTCTTATTTACAAACTGTTAGAAGAAGAAATCAATGAAAAGGGGGTCCATGCTATTCAAATGAAGACTAAAACTACTGAAGAATATAATAGAACCAAAGATCAGTAGATCGAAGATATTTATACAGATAATCTTAAACCTAATATTTATTATGATACTACTGGAGTAAGCTAATTTAAGTAAACTAGTTGATTTAATGATCAGCTTCAGATTCTAGTGATTCAGTGTATTCTTCCTCACTTAGTAAACCTTCAAATTCTTCTAATGGTTTTGAAACTTTTAATTTAGCTAACCAACCTTCACCAAGAGGATCTTCATTGATCAATTGTGGTTTATCGTTCAATTGTTCATTAACTTCAAGAACTTCAGCATCAACTGGAGAATAAATTTCACTTGAAGATTTAACACTCTCCACACTACCGATAGAATCACCACTAGCAACTTCATCACCAACTTCTGGTAATTCAACATATGTAGCATCACCTAGAGCATCAGAAGCATATTTGGTAATACCAACAAAGGCAACACCATCTGGATGTTGGGCAATCCATTCGTGTTCAGTGGTGTATTTCACACTGATTGGACCTGCAGAATACTTAGACACTAAAGAATTGACATTAATTTTGTTATTTGTGGTGATGGTTCTTAGAGTTAATCTTAGAGGAGCGATTGTTCTAACACCGGTATTTCTGAACATTGATAGCATTGTGTGGAATATGAAGAATTGAGTTATATATAACACGAAACGAATAAATAGTTTAGAAGAATGAAATTAAACAAAGAAATCAGCAAAAGATCCAGTTAATCAATACCCTTTTTTTTCCTTTAGTCTCTCAGACCAAAAAAAAAGTGTCTGTTTGTTAGGCAGTTTTTTGACCCTGTCATGACTTCTTCTTCTTTTACAGTTCAGAGAATCTTGACTCGGGAAAAATGAGTATAGAATAAGCAAAAAAATAAATGGACGAGTCCGGAGTCGAACCGGAGACCTTTCGCATGCTAAGCGAACGCGCTACCAACTACGCCACACGCCCGAATTATACAGCTTATAATTTTCGTGTTTGTAGAGTCACGTGGATTACCAGATTACATAATCTGGTACGTTCTCAAATTTACACAGAAAAAATTCGACTTTGTGGCCAAGCTGGTTAAGGCGTGTGACTGTTAATCACAAGATCGACAGTTCGATCCTGTCCAAGGTCGATTAATTTTTTTTTTCTATTTTTTGATTCTTTTTGTCTAGCTAACTTCAACTCAATCGATTGAATCTCTTGAAACGTTATACCTTACTCTTTACACTTTCACATATATCTTGTATCTTCTTTTAAAAAGAAGCTGAAATATCTGTGGCAATTTTACAGGTATAAATTACAGGGGATCCCAATTGGCCCATTTCTCAAGAAAGTTTCGTGCATATAAGAGAGAGTTCAAGAACCAAAGATGTGTAGCAATCATTCGTAGTGCATACTGATTATTATTTCGTCAGTATTAAGAGTCCGGGATCTGCCAATAAATAGCGATGGCTCGGAGCGAGTACACACTACACAGGTCATTAAGACCAGAGACCATGGCATATAAATAATAGTGTGGACCCTCATTTCGTTTATTTGTATGGTAACGGGTAATGTGGATGTGCAATAATCACTAAAAGCTCAATGGGATCTTCAATCCTCATAAGATCTATATTGGTACTCGTTGTTGGTATCACTGGGAAACTGATCTATGATAACTTCATACTGCTTGAAAATTTTAATGCACTCAATGATCATACAGACTCCTCAATTACCAGTACTCTTAATGAAACCTGGGTACAATTACAAATTCAACAACTATTGAACAAACCAGAACCATTACCTTTGGCGCCCTCATCTTCACAAGTAAACAATGTGGAGAAGATACTGTTTGATGAAGAATTCAAAGGTGACTTATTACGGAATCTTCAAGGTGCAATTCAAATTGAAACCGAATCATTTGATCATTATCCAAACCCGCTGGTAGACCTTGAACCGTGGAACAAGTTCTTCAAATTTCATGAATACCTAGAGCATACATTCCCATTGGTTCATTCACATCTTACTTTAGAGAAACCTAATGGTGTTGCACTTCTTTATACATGGAAAGGATCTAACCCAGACCTTAAACCGTTATTACTGATAGCTCATCAAGACGTTGTGCCAATTGATCCTTCAACTGCACATTCCTGGAACTATCCACCTTATTCTGGTCATTTTGATGGTGAAAATATCTGGGGTAGAGGGTCAATTGATTGTAAGACGTTACTCCTTGCAGAACTCGAGGCAACAGAACAATTGATAAGAGATGGATTCCAACCACAAAGGACCATATTGTTAGGTTTTGGAAATGATGAGGAAATTGGTGGGAAAGGTGCAGCATCAATTAATGAAACATTGACTGAAAGATACGGTTCAAACTCATTATATGCCATCTTGGATGAAGGTACTGCTATTGAAAGACTACACGGAGCATGGTCTGCCACTGTGGGAACAAGCGAGAAGGGATTTGTGAATGTTGATATCGCGTTGAAGACTAAAGGTGGTCATTCTTCAATACCTCCAAAGCATACCTCAATTGGGATCATGTCAAAGCTTGTTCATGATCTGGAGTCACATCCCTTCCAACCAAGACTGACAGTGAAGAACCCGTTCCTTAGAACACTACAGACAACTGCAAAACATTCGAATAAGTTCCCAGAACAAGTGAAAAATGATGTATTACGTGCTGAATTTGACCCTGAGGCAAACCAAAGAGTGATAGGGTATCTTCAAAACTTGAAACCTGATGCATTGAAGTTCTTGATACAAACTTCACAAGCTGTGGATAAGTTTCATGGAGGTGTCAAAGCTAATGCACTTCCTGAATACGTTGAGGTAACCATAAATCATCGGATAAGTGTTGAATCAACTCTTAATCAGACTCTTGAACATGACTTGACATTCATCCGAGCCCTGGCTGATGAATTCTCTTTAGGATTGTTTTACGAAGGTAAAGAACTACAACCAATTTCTGCGACCGGTGGTTATTTTAACGTCACATTAGATGGTCCTGTTGAAACACTACCTGTATCTCCAGATCATGGACCTGTATGGGATGTCCTCACTGGTACAATCAAGCATATCTGGTCCACAATTCTTAATGAGACCATCTATGTGACACCAACTCTAATGCCAGCTAACACAGATACTAAGAAATACTTCACATTGACACCTAATATCTTTAGATTCTTCCCAATGAGGATTCAGAAGTTGGGTAACTTGGGGATACACTCCGTTAATGAACATACTACTTTGAGGTCTCATGTGGACATTGTTGCGTTTGTCTACGAGTTCATATTGAATGCCAACGAAGGTGAGGACTGGTGAGTGCCCTCGTAACCTCTTTATATATCTCTATATACAGCTTTATATTTATATTTATGTGTCAATGCTTATATTATACCGATGACATAATATCACTCGGACTCGTAAAGGACAGTTTCCGGAAGTGGTTATATTTCCGTCAATGTCACTCTGTCAAAGGATAACAGATAAATAAGGCTCTGGATTCCCAATCCCTACTTTGAACTCGACTCCTTTTCCTTTCAATTCATTCAATTACCCCTAAAAATGAAAGGTTTATTGGACGATAATGCACCTACAAAGACCACACACAAGAAACCTTGGCTTAAGGTCTTGGTAGCACTTGGTTTCACCACTGCTCTCGCTTGTTCCGGCTACAGTTATTACCAACAACAATCAATTGTGGACAACCATGTTCAATCCATCTTATCCAAGCCTGAATTGGCACCATTGAGACCTCCAAGTTTCGGCTCTGAATCTAACAGCGTCTACAAGATTGTCAATGATGAAGAGTTCAGAAACAAGTCCCTCCACAAATTTGTTGGTGCTATTCAGATTGAAACAGAATCTCATGATAACGACCCAGATCCTCAAGATGATATAACTCCTTGGGAAAAGTTCTACAAATTCCACGATTACCTGAAAGAAGCTTTCCCATTGGTTCATAAACACTTGAAGTTGGAGAAACCTAACAAGATTAACTTATTGTATACTTGGGAAGGTTCAAACCCAGACTTGAAACCATTATTGTTGACCGCTCACCAAGATGTCGTTCCAGTGGACCCATCTGCCGTTCCTGAATGGACTTATGCTCCATACTCTGGCCATTTCGATGGAGAAAACATCTGGGGTCGTGGTGCTTTGGATTGTAAGAGTTTATTAGTTGGTATTCTTGAAGCCACAGAGACTTTACTAGAAGATGGTTTCAAGCCAGAAAGAACAGTTGTGTTAGGTTTCGGCCATGATGAAGAAAGTGGTGGTAAAGGTGCTGGTTACATCAATGCTACACTAACTGAAAGATATGGTGAGAACTCATTCTTTGCCTTAGTTGATGAAGGTTCCGCTATTGAAAAGATTGATGGTCAGTGGTATGCTACACCTGCAACTTCTGAGAAGGGACATGTCAATGTTGTTATCAAGTTAACTACCCCAGGTGGTCACTCTTCTGTTCCACCAGATCATACTTCGATTGGTCTTGCTTCTAGATTGATCTCTTTGTTAGAAGACAACCCATTTGAGCCAATCTTATCGTTTGATAATCCATACTTTTCCCTATTGAAAGAAGTTGCTAAACACTCTGAAAACCTTCCTGAATCAATCAGACAAGATATCTTGAAAGCTGAAGTTGACCCAGCTGCAAAACAAAGATTGAAAGAGTACATTGTTAGTGATCCATATACCAGATACTTGATACAAACCTCCCAAGCTATCGATATCATTAATGGTGGTGTCAAGTCAAATGCTCTACCTGAATATGTTGAGATCATCTTAAACAGCAGAATTTCAATTGATTCAAGTATCAATGAAACCATTGAACATGTTCTAACTTATGCCAAAGAAATTTCCCATGAATTTGACCTAGGTTTGTACTATGAGGATACCACTTTAGTTGAACCAATCACACCTTCCAAAGGACATTTCAACATTACTTTACAGGGTGCCATTGAAGCTTTACCAGTTTCACCAAGTGAAGGTGAAGTATGGGATGTGTTTGCAGGTACAATCAAACATGTTTGGGGTGAGATCATCTTCAAGAATGAAACTGAGATTTTTGTTTCTCCATCTTTATTAACTGGTAATACTGATACTAAAAGATATCAAAAGTTGACTCCAAACATTTATAGATTCTTCCCAACTACAGTTGGTGTGATCACAGATCTAGGTATCCACTCCGTTGATGAACATATCAGTTTGAATCAACATCTGGAATCAGTTGCCTTTATCTATGAGTTTATTCAAAATGTCGATAACGCATGAAGATTGTATACCACAGCTACTAAAAGCTTATTCCTTTATACTTCAAAAACAATATTTGTAGTATTCACAAAAGCTTACTAGGTTACAAGCGAAGAAGCTACAATCAAATCATTCACAGAAATCATATGTAATTTGAATATTTATAATAATCATACTCATCAAAATTCTTTATAAAACTAGTGAAGAGTTTTTCAAAGATCAAGGATCCCAGACCCATTGACATTCCAAAGCTCATCATTTTATACTTTTATAAATTTTATAGAATTTTAGGGGTCATTATCTATTTGGAGGTGTCAACAACGTAACGACCTAAGATTTTACCTTTTTCCATTAAGTCGAAAACGTTAGCTAATTCAGATAGACCGACAACTTTGATTGGAGATCTAACTTTACCTCTGACGAAGAAGTCAATAGCTTCTCTGGTATCAGCTCTGTTACCGACGTAAGAACCAACAATGTTGATAGATTTAACAACGTGGGAGAAGACTTCTGATTTACAGACGGCACCGGCTGGTAAACCGACTAAGACAACGGTACCAGTTGGTCTGACGTATTCAGTAGATTGAGAGATGGCAGCTTCAGCAACGGAAACGTTAACAACACCGTGTGGACCACCGTTGGTAGCGTTTTGGATAGCTTCAACAATGTTCTTTTCTTTAGTGAAATCAACGAAGAATTCACCACCTAAAGAGTGGAATAATTGTTTTTTGTCATCACCACCGTCAATACCTAAGACTCTGTAACCCATAGCAGTAGCGTATTGAACAGCTAAAGAACCTAAACCACCAGCAGCACCAGAGATGGCAACCCAGTCACCAGCTTTCAAGTTAGCAGATTTCAAAGCTTTGTAGACGGTAACACCGGCACATAAGATTGGAGCAATTTCAGCTAAGTCAGCTTCTTTTGGAATTTGAGCAGCTTGAACGGCATCAGCAGTAGCGTATTGTTGGAAAGAACCATCGTGGGTGTAACCAGATAAATCGGCGTGAGCACAGTTAGATTCAAAAGATTTTTCACATAATTCACATGATTGACATGAACCGTTTAACCATTTGATACCAGCGTAATCACCAATTTCGAAGTTTTTAACTTCAGAACCTTTGGCAACAACGATACCAGCACCTTCGTGACCACCAATTAATGGTAATTTAGTTGGCAATGGCCAATCCCCGTGCCATGCGTGTAAATCGGTGTGACAGACACCAGAGTATTTAACATTGACCAAGATTTCATTTGGTTTTGGAACTGGGACTTCTAAGTCAGTTTTGTATTGTAATTCACCACCACTTTCGTAGAAGATAACACCCTTTTGGGTTTTTGGGATTTCTGGAGCAGTAGCTAAAGTTCTTCTGAAGAACAAGTTTGGTCTAGCGGCGTATCTCAATTGAGTTCTCAACATTGTGATATATGTATGATTGGTAAAGATAAGTGATTATATCTGGGTTTCAAAAGAAGAGAATGGGATGATGAAGAAAAGGGAGGAAACCTTGGTTCTTTTATACTTGAAAATTTGTGGAGTGACAGGGGGTGTTCAGGACTGAATAGAGATGATTGAAAAATGATCCTAACTGGTGATTTCATTGGTTGGGACTCTATGTTTGCGGAGTTCGATGCCATGCGTCAAAGAGACAAATGACACAGACTTTCGGAGTTTGTCAACTAAATCTCAGGGTTAGGCCTCCCAAGGAACGTTATTCGGAGTAGAAACACTGGACATTACTAACAGATGGGTTCTGTAGATGTACCACATTCAATTGATCCAATTGAGTAGCTTCTATAGGTACTATTTACCTCTTGTATTCTCTTCGTTTGTTGCTATCTACGTTATCGGCCTTTCGTGTTTTATGACCTGCCTTTTGATTCCTATTCAGCCTTAGCCTCTGGGTCTCTGGACAGCGCCTTTCAGCACATGTTTGTCTGTTTTTTTCTGGGGAAACAGAACTTTTCTTTTCTTTTTCAGGTGGAGACCGCGCCCCACCTCGATCGCCTCCTTCCTTCCAGACCCTCCAGCCTAAACTTCAAAACACCTCAGTTTCCCTCACTGGAAACAGGATCAACCGGTGGGGCCATTACTACACAAGATACACAACCTAAACCCCTCCAAAACCGTTGGAAACCTTATTAATTAGCTTGGTTCTTTGACCTTTGTATACCTACATCTTGTCTCTTTGATGCTTCCAATTGATCCAGGATAGACCCTTTCACCTTCGTCTAAAGGATCAGTGTGATCCATGACTTTGTATGGTTGCAACGTTTATGTCGAACTCCGAATTCTAATCACCGCTGCAAAATGCATAATACAGTGAGGCGGCGTTCTCAGAACCAACAAACTCCTTGGACTTCGCTGGGAGTTAAGACTTTGGGTTTAGGACTCAGAATATTATAGGGGGCCCAAAGCTCTAGTTCTAAGCCATGAGCTCAAAGGGCAATGCGAGAAACGGAATATCCCAAGAGCCAAATGGCCAATACAAGCTGCAATGTGCTAATTGTGTTGATCAAACTCTTGTACTGTCCCTGGCACTCAATCTAAAGTTCAATTGAGCTCTAAACACCAGTATATGGTAGTACATTATACAATGGTATTACCCATGAAGCATTGACTTATATGGTCTCGAGTCTTCTGAAATGAAATTAGGTATATTAGAGGAGTTGTAGCCTAAGTACAACTAGTACTGGTAGACCTCGGTGTAATTGTCGAGAGCCCTAATTGCATCTGACTCCTATTCACCCTGTATCACAGTCAATATCCTGAACTGAGATCATACGTCTGAATTAGATCCGTTCGGAGTCTCTAAACTGCGCATTCGATACGAAGCACTAAAACAGAACCTGAGATTTAGTGCGTCTTTTCATTTGTTAGTCTGGACGGTTAGGACTTTCGAGCACACTTTAAGGAGTTAGGACTTTAGACTAATTTCGCGACCGCGCCTAGGACTTAACGTCATCACTTATCTGCGACTGATAATGAGATGTCTGTATACTGTATAGACTTCGGACTTCATCGTCTAATTATAACCTTCTCCACAAAATCTGTGACTCTTATAATCACTCAAGCATCTACGTTACTTCTGGGGGTTCTATTTTTTGATGTCAAATAGTTTATTAAGGAGTAGCTTTTGAATGATGTTCTTGTTTATAGTGTAGAGTCCTTAACCCCGGTCATGACACTCGAAGCGATCGCGTAGTTTGGATATCACTAATGATCTAAGCTCTTGGACATGCCTTCTTTCCTAATAAACTTACTGAATGAATAATTTGGTAATACCATGAGTATCTGATCTTCATTGGTATGGTGACATCATCAGGGGTTCATAAAGGTTCACTCTAAATATAGAACCAAAACGCCTACTTACACGTTATACTGTATACAACCTTGACAAGCTGTCAATGCCATTTAGTTCATCTTGATGTGATTCAATCACCACAATCTTCATGGATATGATCAATTGACAGATATGAACGTTGTGAGATCATCATGACAATGATACCATTAATGATAATCTGGAGGGTCATGAGAGTAAGATGATTAGCTTCTTGGATCACATTATAAATTGATCAATTCACACCTGTAGTACTACTTGAAAGATTCAATATAACAACTTTTATAAGATTTCATTAAATTCGTATAGCACGTAAATAATTAAACAAGATCGACGTATAATAAATCATGATCATGAGGAATGAGTTTATTTGGAAGTATCGACAACGTAACGACCCAAGATTTTACCTTCTTCCATTAATCTGAAAACTTCTGGAAGTTCAGATAAACCAACAATCTTGATTGGAGCACCAACTTTACCTCTAGCAAAGAAATCAATGGCTTCTCTGGTATCAGCTCTGTTACCAACATAAGAACCTTTAATTTCAATGGATTTGATGACAGCATTGAAGACAGAGGCTTTAGCAACAGCACCGGCTGGTAAACCAACTAAAACAACAACACCGGTAGCTCTAACGTATTCGGTAGATTGTTCAATGGCTTTTTCAGAAACGGAAACGTTGATAGCACCATGTGGACCACCATCAGTAGCATCTTGAATATCTTTGACGATATCTTTGGTTTTGGTGAAATCAATGTAAACTTCAGCACCTAATTTCTTTACTAATTCACCTTTTTCTTCACCACCATCAATGGCTAAGACTCTTAGACCCATAGCGGCAGCGTATTGGATGGCTAAAGTACCTAAACCACCACCAGCACCAGAAATGGCAACCCATTCACCAGCTGCTAGGTTAGCAGTTTTTAGGGCTTTGTAAACAGTGACACCAGCACATAAGATTGGAGCAACTTTAGATAAGTCGGTACCTTTTGGAATTTTAGCAGCTTGAACTGCATCAGCAGTAGCATATTGTTGGAAAGAACCATCATGAGTGTAACCAGATAAATCAGCTTTTTGACAATTGGATTCGAATGATTTTTCACAGAATTCACAAGATTGACATGAACCATTCAACCATTTGATACCAGCGTAATCACCAATTTCAAAGTTTTTAACTTCGGAACCTTTGGCAACAACAACACCAGCACCTTCATGACCACCAACTAATGGTAATTTGGTTGGTAATGGCCAGTCCCCGTGCCATGCGTGCAAATCAGTGTGACAGACACCGGAGTATTTGACGTTGATTAAGATTTCATTTGGTTTTGGTTTTGGGACTGGGATGTCTTCGTACTTAAGAGGTCCTTTATTTTCATAAAAGATAATCGCTTTTTGAGTTTCTGGGATTTGAGGTTCAGACATTGTTAAATGTTTGATTGTTATTGTAATAACTTGATGATGAGAAAGAAAGTCAAGACATAGTTGAAGAATTGAGGATAACAACTCCGATTTATATACTCATCGAGATAACGGTAAATTTTTTAAGGTTGTATCGTGGTATGACTAGAAGTTCTAAATCATGGTACTACTTTGTGCATAAAAACCATGCGATGGGAGGGGCGATTAATTTCTGCTGCCTAAACAAAGTGCCAAAAACTAGCAACAAAAAATAAGCTTTACCAATTGGGTAATCAGTTGTTGAGCACACTACTTCTTTTAGCTACTGGGACATACTACAACCACACTATTCTACACTTACTGACGGTACTGCTTAGTGGGTAATTGTTGGAGGAGCTGTTGATGACGTTTGGCTGTGCATCACCAATTGTTCGTTCGGAGTATACAGGCACCTCTTCTCATAGGTTGTAGCAACATCCAATTCTATCCAATACCATCTCGTGCCATCGTATACCGTACCACTCTCACTCCCACTGACAGTGACACTAATACTGACACCACTTACTTTAGCGATACAGGTGTACCCACCCATCGACGGAAAAACCATTTGACTGGTTGAGGTACCACCCATTCATGCGTCGCGTGGGTTGGAAAAATCACAAAATCACACACACAGTGGTCAACTGATGGCACAAACACTACAGCATACGGCAGAATCAGCTCAGTATGGGCCACCGATTACTTAATGACAGATAAACTTACTCGGAGTCGGAGTTGGTTGTGCATGAGAGTTAGCCATTTACTATTGTTAACAAAGTCACCAGACGCAACAAAAATAACTTCTGGCAAAATTAAAAAATTCGGCTGCAGCGCGCACCGGCCGCTGACAAAAAATGACAGTAAATAGTGGTAAATAGTGGTAAACACTCAGGCAAGTAGACAGGAAGCTTGAAACAACCGCCACGTAAAACCAGCCAAATAATACACTGTTTACTTACATCATAAGGTCAAGAGATCCAAAGGCACTGATTACTAAGTAACTGAGTAGATGGACTCCGAACAAGATGATACCTCCTACAATTTCTTAGAGCTGTCTAAACAATACACATATCTGAAACCATTCCTAAAGACTGGTGGAGGCTACAACTTCAGCTATGAAGGTCAATGCGCCTTGACAAAAGCCATCTTGAAACACCAATATGACATTGAGTTCACCACATCTCCTGGAAACCTATGTCCCCCTATTCCAAGTAAAGTGGCTTATCTGAAGATCATTAATACAGTGTTGAATGAATCTGGGTGTCTAACTTCTGATCCACTACGCAAAAGTGTTGATGTCGTTTGGGGTGTCGATATTGGAACAGGCGCCTATGCTATTTATCCCATTTTGGGCCATAAGATCTTCAATTGGCACATGGTTGGTGTTGATATCGATGATCACTCTCTAAAACATGCACAACAGATGTTAGAAGTTAACGGCTTGAACGGAAAGATTCAACTTCTAAAGCACGAGGAGTACAAAGAACACAATTATACATTTATGATGTGCAATCCACCTTTTTATGATTCCAACTCTATCTCAAATCCAGATGAGGATGTACCACCACCACCTTTGAAAGAGCCATTAGACCGTCAATCTGTCATCGCTACAACCAATGAACTCTCAACTGAAGGCGGTGAAGTTAAGTTTGTATCTGACTTGATTGAAACAAGTGGGACCTTAAACATCATATGGTTCTCCTCGATGCTTGGCAAGAAGTCCTCCCTTGATCCCTTATTATCGAAGTTGAATGAACTGCATTGCCCCAATTACTTCATTAGAGATTATCAACTTGGTAAAACCAAAAGATGGATTCTTTTCTGGTCATTCAAACTATACAGACCTATAGTTTATAATAGTTATAAGCAGATACAGCCCACAGTTGTTGAATTCCATATCAATCTCGATGAAGTGAAGCCAATACTTGAGAAATTGAAGTTGACCTCGCTAAAAAGGATTGAAGAAGAAGATGGAGAAGATTCAATTGAAGTTGTGACAGATGGGGATGTTTGGTCCAGATCTTATAGAAGAGGTAATAGGAAATCTAACCAAACTAGTGAATCAAAGTTCATAATCACCAAGAATCAGATCCATTGGGCTTACGGGAAACACTCAGCAGTATTTCAAAGCTTTCATACATTGATAAGGAAGCAAACTAGAAAGTAGCCAGTTGAGATAAATATATATGTAACATTAAATCATGATTTTAATAATGACGATATGACGATGGTTTATTCTTGTTTTGGTTCAAGGGTCTTGACAACTCTTGCTGGAGCACCAACAACGACAGAATTTGGAGGGACATCTTTTGTAACGACAGCATTAGCACCAATGGTACATCCGTCACCAATAGTGACACCTTGTAAGATAGTAGCATTTGAACCAATCCAAACTCTGTTACCAATAGTAACTTCTCTGGCCCATTCAACCATATCTACACAACGTTCAACAGGGTCCACTGCATGAGTTGCACAACTAATAACAACATTTGGACCCATCATGACTTCATTTCCAATTTTAACAACAGAACAATCTAACACAGTCAAGTTGAAATTAACATAACAATTTTCACCGAATGAAACGTTGAAACCATAATCGATGTTGAATGGAGGTTCAACATAAGAACCTTTACCAAATTTACCAAAAATATTGGACAAGTATTCAAAACGAGCATCCATGAATTCTTTTGGACTTTTGAAATCTTTCAAGTAGATCTCACCATATCTTCTTGCAATATCGTGTCTTTCTAATCTTGCAAAGTTTAATTCATCAGCCCAACAATCATATGCCATTCCAGAGATCATCTTTTCATAATCGTCAGATCCAACTGGCACCCCTTTTAAGTTTTCATAAGCATATTTGATAAGTTCGTGGTTCTTTTCTGTTGTTTGGGACATCTTTTCTTGTATGAAGTGTTTAATTCAATGTATTATTGATTATTTAGTGATTAGGTATCTTGATGATCTAAACAATAAGAGCTTAAATTGATAAACAAAAGGTGATTGTCGTTGGGTCTTATGTATTTGTCGAGTAACAATTACTGTAGTGGAATCTCGTAGACTATTTTCCCGAAAATCATAGCCTACGTGGTCCCAATTAGGCAGTTCGCATCAATTATTGGCGCCTTTCCCGGCGTCTCTTTGCTCTATAACATAGCTTCCGCATCCCCAGGCTTCTATTCTTAGTGTCAAGAAGCCGTATACACTTATCAAAAACAAATTTAAAGTCACACATCGCTATAAAAATTTACATGTTACATGATTGTTTTCTTTTCCCTATGCAATTATCATTAATATGTATAACAAACTGAAATTTATGTACTCTCACTCTTTAACCTGTTTTGTATACTCTCTCTTAAAGAGGCAAATGGAGACTTCTTGAAAGAGGAGTCTTTCAACACATTCTCGAATCTAGATCTTTCTTGTGACTCTATGAGCTTTTTACCACTTTTGTTCTTTGGATTAGGTATATTCTTTTGTTGTTTCTTAGAAGTCACAAATGCAGTTTTACTATCAACGATATTTATACTCTGAAGTAGATCAACCTTTTTGGCTTCAAGTTTTGTGGTTTCTTCTTTCTTTGACGTATCTTCAAGAGATGTCAACAAGTCTTGCATCTTTGGTAACAGTTCTTCTTTTTGTTTTCTCTTACGACGTCTAACACTTGATTTGGAAATCCCTCCAAACTCGTTGTTTTTCTCACTCAGTTTATTCAAAAACTCTTGTCTTTTACTATCCATCTTATCCTTCTTGGTATCTTTATGTTCATGAAGGAAAGCTTTAGGATCCTCAGGAAGCTCATATACCTTTGTAGGTTTGTCCCTGGTAGTAGTTGATTTAGTAGAGGCCTTGACCCTCAAATTAGTTCTCTTTTTAGCAGCCTGTTACGCAAAGTTGTTAGTAAATTCATTCCACTAAGACCCAGAGGATGTACCACACAGAACACTCACCATTATTGTATATTAACACTTGACACCGATCAAATATCAACGATCCGTACAACCATTATAACAAGCTCATCTCTCAACAGTGAATAAAAATTTTTGACAGCGATCTTGTCCGATTCGCGAAAATTGCTCCGTTGAAAAACAACAGAAAAATTTACCTTTTCCAACGTTCAACCACGATAATTGCTATAAAAGACCCTCTAACAATGTCCAGATTATCCACTGTACTAGCCACTGCCGGTGCCCTTGCCCTAGGTTACGCCATCTACTTCGATTACAACCGTCGTAGTTCTCCTGAATTCAGAAAGAAATTAAGAAAAGCCAAAAAACACCATGAAAAATTATTGAATGAAGAAGAGAAAACTTCCAAATTAGTTAAAGTTGATGCTGTCAGAGCTATCTTAACTGCTTCTTTGAAAGAAGATCCAATCCCAACTGATATTTCTGAAAGAGAACAATTCTTCATGACCCAGGTCGGTCTAGGTGAACAATTAGCTGCTCAACCAAACAGAGAATTAGAAGCTGCTTTAAGTTTCTACAGAGCTTTAGCTGTTTACCCAAACCCAACTGATTTATTACAAATCTACCAAAAGACTATCCCAGCTGAAATCTATGAATACCTAGTGATGATGATCGCCATTCAACCCCCACAATCAGTTGCTACTTTCTTAGGAGGTGGTGCTGCCGGTGCTGCTGGTGCCGCTTCTGCTGATCCAGCTCTACAAATTGATCCAGAAGATCAAGATTAAGCAGATGTTGGTTTTGAAATGAAGTTGTTTTAATGAATATATCGGTTTAGTTGTTTACATTCGAATAAAGAGTATAACGATTATATATAAAAAAAATGAAAGGTTGTATATGTACATATTTATGTTAGTGTCGAATAAAAGAAGAAAGAGAATTTACAAAATTGTTATGGTACTTTCATAAAGAAAAATTAAAACCATATTAATCCATTTAGTAGTCACTAATCATAATCATTAATCATATATATATGTAATCTTAACGTGTGGACCTCTGTGATTATTTTGGAACATAACGAATGATGTTCTTGGTCAAAATAAACCCATAAGTGGTCAAAGCACCGAAGTTGATCAAGTTGAATAATAATGAAAGACCATGAAGTTTTCCAAACCTTTTGGTTAGTGCTTTGTGTTCTTCACTATCAGTTTGACCAGCTTCTTCTAATAAGTATCTTTCTTCCTTGATAGCTCTGGTAACTGGTAATAACCAGACAGCATTAGCCAAACCACCAATAACAGCAGTACCTAGTGTGATTAATGCATTGGTTGTCAAAGCATATGGAGCAGTCAAACCGATTAACACAGGGGCAACGGATTGAGCTAGGAAATAATGTGGGAACACCTTATTTTGAAGGGCACCAAACTCTTTTCTTGATAGAGTTTTGAAAGCAATTGGAGAAGCGACATAAGAGTAGTAACCAGTACCACCCCAGATGAATGACCAGATAAAGAGATGAGCAGTTGGACGGAGAGTAGACATGTTTGTAGAGATACTTGAAACCGTTGTAAGGGTGATGTGACACTAAGTTACTTTGAAGACAATTAAATCAGTTGATTTAAATCTCGATTTTTATAACACTAAATGCACTAGCCTCTATTCACTAGCCACATATTCTACCCAAAACGGTAATTCAGTGTTAAGATGTGGCTAGTGATTCAATAGCCGAGCCATCCCAAAAAAACAACCACCAATAAACAAACAACAAGAACAGTGGACCCTTGGATTACAAGTAACTGAGCCGGTCACTAATAAACCGATGTCAAAGGGAGTTAACACGGTGCTTTCTGCCATTGCTGAGTCAATCAAGGTGAAAAAACCATTCGGAATTGTGTCAGGAAATCAATCTGGTGGTGAGTATCAAAAGATTTAACAAGACTTATAAATCATCAGGGAGTTTTACTAACAACGAAATCTCTACCCAGATCTTGACTCAATTGTATCTGCTATTTCATATGCGTACTTTAGTCATATTAGCAACAATAAACAAACAATAGTCCCACTACTGAACTTCACCAAGAAAGAGCTTAGATCAAGAAAAGATGTCTTATTAGCATTCAAACAAAGTGATGTTGATTCCAAGAATTTATTTTTCGTTGATGATATCCCATATCTGCAAACACAGGGTGCAAGTGAGCTAATACTGGTGGATCATAACACCCCACAAGGATCAGTGAAGGAACTTCTTTCAGATTTACCTGTTACTGGTATAATTGATCATCATGTAGATGAACTAGCTTATCAAGATGCACAACCAAGAATCATCGAAACTAGTGGTAGTTGTTCAAGTTTGATATTCAACTATTGGAACTCAAAAGGTTTAGTGGTTGAAAATAGTAATGTTATTAAACTCTTGATCTCATCGTTAGTCATTGATACCACTAATCTTTCATCAAAAGTTGAGAAATCTGATATAGAGGCATTCGAAGGATATGAAAAGATCCTTCAAAGTTTAGGAGCTCAAGACTTCAACGTTACAAACTTCTTCAAAGAGTTGAAAGAATCCAAAAATGATATTAATGGTTTGACTTTACACGAGATTCTAGCAAAAGACTACAAGTTGTTTGAATTCGAGATCGGTAGTTCAGAAATCACAAAGAAAGTTGGTATTTCATCAATAGTCAAACCTTTCAGTTGGATATTATCTAATGTGGTGAAATCCGATGAAGAATTGCTACAAGAATTGTCAGCATACATTTCGCAAAATGATCTTGACGTCCTGGTACTGATGACTTCATTTGTGCAAGCTGATGTATTTAACCGAGAATTAGGTATCTTGGGTAGAACCGAGAGCGATAGTTTGCTAATCAAATTAGCTTTAGACAACACTTTGAAAGAGGAACTTCAGCTAGAGTCAATATCCACATCACTTGATGAAGATAGTTCATCTTCCCTACAACTATTCAAACAACTGAAAGTGCAGTTCAGTAGGAAACAAGTTGCACCATCTATTAAAAAAGCATTCGAGATCCTATAATAAACAGATAAACACGATACATTTTGTGCATGGCCCCTCCTTCTCCTCTTTCCCTCTTGTGTTCTTTTAGATATCTTCACTAGCAATCTATGAAATACCGTGGTATGTAGTATCGTAGTGTCATACCATATAATGCGAATAGGCTTAAAACTCTTGGAGCATATCCGTGATCAAGCTCTTGTAGAATGAATCACAAGTTGTGTTGTGTTAACGGATTCGTCCGTATTAGGATGACCACATCATTATAAGATACAAATCACCAGTTCAGTTCAGTTGGTCTATTTTTGTTTAATCACAAATTGTATGTGTATTGATAACAATAGCATGCATAGTAACGGCTGTGTTTACTGTATATAGGCTATAGCCATCACGGGTTGTGTCATTGGTACTTATCAAAAGTCTTGTTCATTAACAGCATAATTGATCCACTTTCTGAGTCCGTGAATAATGTGTATCCAATACGGTGGGTGGACTAGGTAGACTTTTCTAGGCAGTATTAGGCAGGGTGTTCCACTTGTTTTTACTATGGCAGATATTCTTCTGGAGTCTCGAAACCCGAAATTCAAGTCCTGGTAATGTACAACTTGCATGATAGTAGGACAATAATGCTATCAGTGTGAAACACTGCTGGCTGCACTGCATTTGGTAGGAGCTTCTAACAATAGCAATAACACATGAATACCAGTGTGACAGAATCTTGCAACATCTAAGATAGACCCTGCGGAGTGTGGACCCTGAACACCAGAGATCCTCATCTCAACGTGTCCCATACTGTTGATTAAGTCAGTACAGTAGCGATAAACCTACGGCTGACTGATTCTCACCCCAGTCCATCCCACCTAAATAGTGGGACGATCGTGAGGCAGAAACATCGTGGGAGCAGTTCCCTTGCAGCCCACTTCTCGTCCGGATGTGGAGATAGACTAATGCCACTCAAAATAATTATTCAGCCCTTCACGTTTTCACCGAAGAATACATAATTTTTGATGAGCAACCAAGTCCCGTAGTCCCTGTAGTCCCTTAAATTAACTAATGTATCAACAATAAAATTAAAACAAGAAAGTCAATGGGATCAACTATAAAAACAGGAAAAAGCCCCTCGTCGATGCTTCTTCTCAGATCAGTACTTGAGAAACCAAGACAATATAACATAATACAAATAGAAATACAAATATGAGAGGTCTAGTTTACTATGGCGAGAAAGATGTCCGTTATGAGACTGAAGTTCCTGATGTCAAGATAACACACCCTAATGATATCCTTGTTGATGTGCACTACTGTGGTATCTGTGGTACTGATTTGAAAGAATACGCTTCAACGCCGAACTTCTTTGATAAGAATGGTGGTCCAAATAAACTTACAGGTTTGAAACCTCCATTATGTATGGGTCATGAAATTGCAGGTGTCGTTGCTGAAATTGGTCCAGAAGTGACAACTGTAAAAGTTGGTGATCAAGTTGTCATCGATCCATCGGTTCATTGTGCTGATAAACCAAGATTCCCGGGTGTTCAACATAAACATGAATCAACTTACAAATGTGGTGAATGTCGTAAGAACTTGACAAACATCTGTGTTCATTTATCTTTAAGCGGGTTAGGTGCTCAACATGGTGGTTTAGCTGAGAAGTTTGTCACCGCAGAACACCATGCCATCGTTGTTCCAAAACATATTCCTATTGAAGTTGCTGCACTAACCCAACCATTAGCTGTTTCCTTCCATGCTGTTAGAATCTCAGATTTTAAACCTGGTTCAACTGCTCTAGTCATTGGTGGTGGTGCCATCGGTTTAGCTGCAATCTTATCATGTTTCGGTTTTAGAGCTTCATCTGTTGTGTGTTCAGAACCATCCAAGATTAGAAGAGAAAATGCCGAACTTTTGGGTGCTAAAGGATTTGATCCTTTCTCTGTTGAAAATGTTGATGAAGAATTATTAAAATTGACTCCACATCAACAAGGTTTTGATTACACTTTTGATTGTTCTGGATTCGAATCAACACTACACACTGCTATCAACGTTACTTCAAGTAATGGTACTGTTGTCAATGTCGCAATCTGGGGTGATAAACCAGTTAAATTCTGGCCAATGTCTATAACGAAACATGAAAAAAGATTAATGGGTTCAATGTGTTATACTAGAGAAGATTTTGAAGGTGTGTTGGAATGTTTTGATAGAGGTGATATGGATATTGAAACAACAAGAAAATTGATCACTACAGTTGTTGATCTAGAACATGGTCTTGAAGGTGGATTTGAACGTTTGATGCATAACAAAGATACTGAAATCAAAGTTCTTATCACTCCAAACAATCATGGTGAACTTGAACATGCAAAAGAGTTCACTCATGTTTTTGAAAAGAAAGAAAGTTCTTTATAATTCACTACGTAATTGCTGGTTTAATTGTTGTAAGAATAGATGTTATAGAGTACTCTTAATGCGGAATGAATGTGATATTATAATAAAATGGAACACATGTAGCAAGCACTCTTACCGTACTTTTACAATCAGCAGTTGATGTGAAGTTATCATTTGAGTATTAGAGAAGCAAAAAAAGAAATCGATCAACTAGTGATCAAATCTTTTCAAGATGCGCCAGCCCGGAGTCGAACCGGGGGCTCAAAGATGGCAACTTTGAATTTTACCGCTAAACCACTGGCGCTTGTTTTTGTTCGGTTAAATCACGCGAAAACCGGGTCATGACTCACTCAGTCACGTGAATATCACGCTTATATGCTGCTCTAACCACGTTTCAAAAATACGAAAATGAAGGATTTCCGCGATTCGCTTAGAATAACGTGTTTTGATGTAAAAATTATGCCAAATTAGAGAAATTTTTTTCAGTATGTGTTGCTTAATTTCTCTAGAACTAATAATACACTTGAAAGGTTAAGAGTACAGAAGGGGGTTTGTTGTTTCTTTTGTGGATACATATAAAGTATTGGTGACATCCCAAGCATTGCTAGCCTTCACGTTATCTGGCAGTTGTCCTTGTCAGCATCCTTCTGCATTCGCAATACAACCTGCCTATCATTTTTTTTTTCTATTGTCTCGTTTGTGGTTTTGACAGATCTTACGAATGTTGAATCAGCTCACCAAAATTACCAGACTGCGTCGCAACGAAGATAAACTGGAGCTGCTGTTCATTGTTAGCTTCAGTGTTCTCTCGCTTATATTGTTGTCTGTCGCTCTCCATTTCATACCCACAATCCAAGATCCAAAAGCATATATACCAGATCGATCAGATTACCTGCGAACTTTCATTTTAGCATCAATCAGTTCATTTGTCGTTAACTGGTCTTACAGATCTATCTCCAAGAAGATAATCACTGTCAAACTGTTTATCGAGTTATTGTTCTTATATCTGTTAGCATTACCTCAGGTCCATGAGAAATCCAGGACTTTTTCAGAATATAATTTGACATCGAAACAAACTTTTGCATTTGGTGTTGTTTATCAAGGGGTTTCATTAGTGTTTTATCTCTATGATGAAGTGAAACTTCTGAACGAACTTGAAGAGGCTGAGGTGAAAGATCTTGAACAGATGAATAAAATCAATGAGATCCGTTCAAAATCTACATTATCAAACTGTCTCCAGGTAAGGAGAAACTCCAATAGCCTCAAGAAGATACTTTACTTGGATACATATAAAGGTGAAGGATTAGACTATCAAGTTGATGAAGAGACATCACTAGTGTTCCCAACTCAAGATATTGTAACATCATCAGATCTAATCGAACCTATAAAAACAGTGTCCAGTTATGGCTCAATCACTTCATTGTTCATGACACAATCTAATAACCAACAGCTGAGAGAACTGGATGCAGAAAGTCGATTACAACTGAAACAAAAGCTCAAATATCAATCATTTTCAATCCATCTGTTGTGGATCATCTCTTCAAGTTTATACGAAGTTGGTCTCTCATTGATACTATCATTCCCTTTCATTTACATCCCAGATCTAACAAATGGCCATACGTTTTCACCACCGGTGGTGTATTACTACGATAAGCTTGGGTTATTTACGCTGGAAGTAGTCTTACCCTTGGCTTGCTTGGTCAGTTTGATCTATTACTTGTTATACAGAAGCTTCCACAACGTGAGATGGTCGGTGTTCCTGTACTGCTGTCTCTCGGTGGTGTTTTCTGTGTCTGGTTGGTACTTCACCTAGTCACTTAGTCACTTAGCCCACACTCCGCATAATTTAATGAATATATAGACGCATTATTCTGTTTTTAGTACTTGTACTTTGTCTTTCAATTAATTTTGTGCCAGTTTTTCCGAAAATGTCCAGGACCACTTCCGAATCTGGCAATTCATGCAATTCAGGGTTTCCTTTCTCGACCTGCCAGTTTACAAGCGAAATGTGCCTAGGCAAAATAAAAATCCCAAATTAAACGTGAAATTCGAGTATCAGATAAAAAAACAAACATACAAAGTACAAAGTCTTAAACATTCTGTTACTGTAATCTAGATACCCACATCTTTTGCCCTAGTGAATAAGACAAAAATGAGTTCCCACGACGGCACAACACCACTTTTATCAAGCTCTGGCTCTCTCAACAGAGGGTCCTCAAAGAAATCAGCAATTTCATCGTTGATTGCCAATATTAAGATTGTATGGAAGTCATCTCCTGTCAATTGGTTATTATTCTTTGTTCCTTTAGGTATTGCTTCTGAATACTTACACTTTGGTGCTACTGCTAACTTCTGGTTGAATTTTTTTGCTATCATCCCATTAGCTAACTTGCTAGCTTTCGCAACTGAAGAATTGGCCAGTCATGTTGGTGAAACCCTTGGTGGTTTATTGAATGCTACTTTCGGTAACGCTGTTGAATTGATCGTTTCTATCATCGCTCTTAAAGAAAACCAAGTTCGTATTGTTCAAGCTTCAATGTTAGGTAGTATTTTATCAAATCTACTATTAGTCCTTGGTTGTTGTTTCATTGCTGGTGGTATTGGAAGAGTTCAACAACAATTCAACCAAACCGTTGCTCAAACCATGAGTTCTTTAATGGCTCTTGCTACTGCTGGTTTATTGATTCCAGCTGCTTTCCATGCTTCATTACCAAATAAGAAGGCAGATGATGCAAATGACCAGAAATTAATCTTGTCTCTATCAAGAGGTACTTCTATCGTTTTATTGCTAATCTACGTCCTATATCTATTCTTCCAATTGAAGACCCACAAACAATTATTTGAAGGTATTAAAGAAGAATTCCGTGATGGTCAAGAAGGTGAAGATGAAGAATCAGGAATCACTACTAAATCAGAAGAACATGAAGCATCTTTATCTTCAGTCAGTGCTATTGTTACCTTATTTGCCGTTACAATAGTTGTCTCTGTCTGTGCTGATATCTTAGTTGGTTCAATTGATGAAATTGTCGCATCTTCTGGTTTATCAAAGACATTTATTGGTTTAATTGTTATTCCAATTGTTGGTAATGCCGCTGAGCATGTTACCGCTATTGTTGTTGCTGTCAAAGATAAGATGGACTTGGCAATTGGTGTTGCTATCGGTTCCTCTCTTCAAATTGCTTTGTTTGTTACTCCATTCATGGTTTTGGTTGGTTGGATCATTGATGTCCCAATGAGTTTATACTTCTCAACATTTGAAACTGCTGTTCTCTTCATCAGTATGTTGATTACTAACTACCTGATCCTGGATGGTGAAAGTAACTGGTTAGAAGGTGCTATGCTATTAGGAACATACGCCATTGTTGCCCTTGCTTTCTTCTACTTGCCAGATATCTAAACAAAAAGCATTCAATAAAAAAAGCTTGATCCAATATCTCTATACCACCTAACAAACTTGTATAGTTAAAAAGAGAAACCAGATAGCTGGTTCAAATACAAATCACTCTACCCTGAAGTCGTATAATGAGTATTGAGTACTCGAATCGCACCAGTACCACATAACCGTAGGGACATATATAACAGAAAACTAGACATGTAGCGCACATGATTGTCACGGTACCCCAGACTTAACCTTATTGAAGACAAATCTTGCCTATAACTTCTCGGATTCCTTGAGATCTCATGTCCCAGATATGATTCCAGATATTTGGGTTTTACATGTTGTTGACTGTATGCTCAGTTTGAGCCCGTTTGTACTGCACTGTACTGGAAGCTTGAAACTTGAAGGTTGGGGAACGCGGATGGTAACAGCTTCTGTGCTGCTTCCGCCCAAACTCGAAAGCTGATACGCAGCTTATTCAACTGTAGTGGTTTCATTCATGATGATGCTCGATTACAGAACTTACACGACTCTCGATTGATTTTCAGAGTCTAGTTGATCATGTGTACAGTTTATGGTGTACATAAGTTGTTATTGTGAACTGCCATAATAGATCATTTTAAGCTTATTATGATATCTGCCGAGATAGATGCAAAACAACTCTTAATTTCATTGAAGCATTCTGTCTTCACCAAAGCTACAACTAAGTGTCACTCACTAAGATGTATATCGGCAATTCGGTATAGTATATAGATCATTTACTCTTGATGAGATCCTGTTGTTCACTTCCACTCCCAAAAACCACGGACGTAGATTATCTGTAAGATCATATTAACCGAGTTTATGTGGACAATCGTTACTTCCCCCGGCCGCTAGCCCCAGACGCATGCAGTTTGACCATCTGATGACACTCCAGACTCCAGAGTTCAGACAGAGTCACAAACACTGGGCACAGGGCCACGAGCAAGAGAGTACCAACTTCAACTCTTCATCTCTCTAGTAAATATGGTTATCGACTACGATTAGCACAGCCGAAAAAAACATCAGCTACTTCGAAGATTCTGATGCATCTAAATGTTCGACAAGCCGATATGGCTGATCTTCCCATATTGGCACATTCTACCATTCATAAACAGAGAGAACTGAGAAGATCACAACATCGAAATGTCTTCAAATGTCTTGAAATGTCTACATACATGAAAAGGTTCTCGCCTCGGCCTTTCTGCAAGAATAGTTTTTCCACGGTAAAAATAAAAAAAAAAACAATTTTGGGACAAATCTGCCTGCGCGGGAAAAGCAATTTCGAATTTTACGGCTCATCTGCAGGGCTCTGGTTTTCCTCTGGGGTGAAAACTCATGATGCAAAATGTGTCTTATAGTTTTGTGTTGTTTACTAGTTTAGAGTTTCAAGTATGACAGTAAATTAACCCGGTTTGCATCTCTGTTTACAGCTCAGTCAGACTATAGAGTCAGTCGTGAGTCGTGAGTCGTGATTACAAAAACTAATGACTTTACAAAAGTAAATGAACCCGGGGTTGCATTTGTGTTCTAGTCTGTTCTTAGTTTCATCTAAGTTGTTATATGTGGGGAATTGGAGAAATGGCTAGGCGTGTTGAGTACTTAATGAAGCATTGAGTTGATTTGACTATGGATTTAGCGTTCATGTTGTAAAGAACGAGTGACAGCTAGTGACCTAGTGTTTGATTTGGGAACTGCGCCAGGTTCAAGTTGCTATACTTGTCATTTGTATTGCAAATAATTGATCATCAAGCATAGTAACTTGTGATTCAGCGGTAATAGTAACCACTACCAGATCAATTAGTAATAACTGTGTCAGTACTACTAGTCAGTATCATTAGCTACAGCCAGCTACCATCTGGAGTGCTGCTTTTTAACAGCTTTTTGCTGCGCCTAGAGAGCTGTAAAATAGCATCAATGAATAACACCGATCTATTGACATCAGTTTGTTATTATTACCTAAACTATAGTTCTGCAAACTACCGTTTCTGTGGATCAAGTCTTGTAACGCAGCTCTATGGTGCGGTCATGTTTACGCACTCACATTTTGATGCATGATGTACTACTATAACTATTAATATTGAAACCTAGAAAGTACATTGAAGCTTATAACTGACCTAGTTAGCAGTTACATGTCCTTGATCAGGCCAGGGACCATATTGTGCTGTAAATGTACCCCATGTCTCTACCAGAGCTCCTGTGGTAGCTTTGCCCTGTCGTAAACATTCATCGATTGTTCTTCCAAAGCTTGATCTCGCCTCTATTCATTGTCCCCAGCTTATAATCTCTTCAGCAGTTCAAAGCTCAAACGAAGTGGAGTTAGTGCTTCGGACTTCGTGCTGGCCATATTGGGGCAATTTTAGGCTTTTAGCCTGTTTTAGCCAGCTTGTAGCATAGAGCGTAGTAATTTATTGGTAATATTCGATATATGGAGTTATGGTCCATCACTTACATATTTGTCCTGAAAGAATGACTATGTCTTACCGAAAAGAGAAATTTTACGCCTTTGCCGCCGTCTGTTTTTCCGCGGAGCGGGGTAGGCATGAAAGACTCGACCGGTTTTAGGACTCCACAGTTCACACTCCACACGGACAAGAAAAAGATACCGAGCTACCGCTGCCTGCAGTTCTGCCTAGAGCACCTACGCTTCTGCCTACACCACTACTGGGACGAGTACAGTAAACTTCAAGTCCAGGCGAGAACTATTCAACGCAGAACGCAATAACGCACACAAAGACGGAAAATCAAAAAGTCTTGGACATCACAACGTCTTTAACTGTTGGAAAAAACTACAAACAAGTTTATTATAGACACACACCCAAATATCACTTTCATCACTACCGAACGTGAGGCTGTAGCCAAACTGTCTTTCACATTGATGCAAAGATTCAACCCAGATACACACCCCGTTTTATGGAATCCGATTAACAAAGACGAATCACCATCACTTTCCTTAGTTTTGTAGGTTAGACGATCACACACATTTCTTCACCAGATTGTAACTAGTCTTGAAACATTGAATTCCGTTTAACGGTCTTGGAATATTAATATTATTGCGCCAATGAGGCACTGGTAGTACAAATAGTCATGAGCGTGATCCCTTCTGCATGTCCTTGGTCTCCCCAGCTTTTATTGGTTCCAGGTGTCCATATGTTCTATTGTGTTTGTCAAAGGTTAGTTCACTGCATCAGACTACCTACACTACCGAGCGCTAATACTGGAGCACAGTGCCGACAGACTCGTAAATAATGACCTCTGCTCAAGAGTGGCCAGATGATGCCAGCCTTGACTGTTTGAACTCTCTCTGGTTGAATGTTAGCTGGTGTTCAATATGAGCATCGAACTTACACTCTTCGGCGGTAATGGGTGTTTAGTCAGTAGCTATCGTCAGTTTAACCTAACAGTTCAAACAACTAATGCATTTCCTTGAAGCATCTAAAAGTGCTCCCGGAGATCTTTTGGTAAAATGTGAGCCCACGGGAAGTGCGTTTGATCTGAGATTGGGCCTTCTGGGCTGGAGAAAGGAGGGGCATTTATCCCATATGTACCCGTGGCCGTACCGAAGCCCGTTTGTCCCGTTTGTCCCAAAATCGACTCCAGTAATTCCAAAACATAGTGCATAAACAGGATAAAAAAAAAAGGAACTGGAAAAAATTTCGAATCCGCATATAGACACATCGATAACATCAACTGAGTAAAAACTGAATATAAAATCTCTTTGAAATTTCCCTTTTTTTCTTTTTATCCCACAGGCTTTTTGATATCTCCAATATCTCATTAATACCCTTTCATTTTTAATGTCTGAAGGTAGCAAACCAGACGTCTTCCACTCAGACGATATCAACTCTGAATTCTTGGACGATCAACCAGGTCGTCCAGTTGCTCCAAGCTCTGGCCTAGAAAGAGCTGCTACAAACAGTGATGAAGCTAGACATCATCAACCAAGAATTTACAACCCATTACAAAGATTTAGATATGCTTTCAGAGCTCCATTAGCTGAATTTTTCGGTACCATGATTTTGGTCATGTATGGTGATGGTGTTGTTGCTCAAACTAAACTTTCTGGTGGTGCTAACGGTAACCCAACTACTATTGCTTTCTCTTGGGGTACTGCCGTTTTCTTAGGTTATGCTGTTTCAGCTGGTATCTCTGGTGCTCATTTAAACCCAGGTGTTACTTTATCTGCTGCTGTTTTCAGAAAATTCCCATGGAGAAAAGTCCCAGGTTACATCTTTGCTCAATTCTTTGGTGGTTTCATTGGTGCTTTCATCACTTATGGTGTTTACTACCAAGCTTTTGATAACTTTGAAGGTGTTGGTGTCAGAACTGTTACTGGTGAAACTGCTTCTGCTGGTGTCTTCTGTACTTTCAACCAACCTTTCTTGAACACTGGTGGTCAAGTTGTTTCCGAACTTGTTGCTTCAGCTTTACTACAAATCGGTATCTTTGCCATGACTGATCCTCACAATGCTCCATTAGGTGACATGTTCCCATTCGGTCTATTCTTATTGATTTACGCCATCGGTTCTTCTTACGGTTTCTTAACCGGTTATGCCATTAACCTTGCCAGAGATTTCGGTCCAAGATTGGCCGCTGCTTGTCTAGGTTATGGTTCAGAAATGTTCAGTTTCGGTAACTACTACTTCTGGGTTCCATTAGTCATCCCAATCATTGGTTGTTTGTTAGGTGGTTTCTTGTATGATTTCTTCATCTACCAAGGTCATGACTCTCCATTAAACCAACATGATTTCGGTATTGGTCAAACTAAAGAAAACCTTCAAAGCTTCAAATTGAGAGATATGAAACCATCATTTGATATTGAACGTAACCAACAATCTGCTTAAATTAGTAGAATTGGTGGTTCAATCAACTAACTCCTAATGAACCCTTAAAAGGTTCGATCCTTCTATCTCATGTCACAATTTTAATTACGTTATTGATGATTTTTAATGCTACTTTTTACACCCAATCTTACATCTGCATGTTTACCATACTCGTTTGTTTTCTTGTCCTATATACATAACACAACAATCAAGAGATACATCTAACGAGATGGTGCTGACTTTTCATATATTATTCATCTGAAAATAGCTGAATGTTGCACTCCATTGTTGCAATATACTTGCATTTTTATTTATAATGATAACAATGAAACGTTACATAACATTGAAACCATACGTTGTAGTATACATTTAAAGATCTCTCTACAAGATGTTGGTATATCTGTAAAATCATTCATTAATCATTGAAATATTCTCATCTAGTGAAGAATAAGAATAAGATACAAACAGATATCAGACTAGCTAAGATCAAAGCGTCCCTTTTTCTTCTTGTGTTAATTTTTGAAATCAAAACATTCAATCCTGGAACTCTACTAACAGAGCTCAAGATTCTATTACCAGCATTATTCAATGTTTCTCTTTGTCCTAATAAGGACTCTCTAGTCTCATAAGCCCTGTTTAGTAAGTCATCAGTAATGCTGTTCAATGTGTTTGCTTTTCTAGATTCATCTTGGATATAGTTCAATTCGTCCTCTTCTGAAGTTCCCAGCTTGTTGTTTCTCTTTTGAATGTCGGATTTCACATTAAATAACAAGTTCAGTTTATTACGTTCTTCAATGATTGAGGAACGGATATTTGCAAAATTTGACCAGTTTTCTTGTAAAATTTCTTTATGTCTTGATAATTGCTGTAGCTTAATAGTCGATATTGAACTATCTGATTCAGAGATCCTTGTCAAGTTGTTCAAGTATTCTTCTCTTTTATGTAGTTGTGATTCAATCTGTTTATCTAGTTTGGTCTCTTCGGCTGTGGCACTTGAGCTGGAACTTGCTGCAAAACTCGAGTATCTCGAAAGAAGTGTGCTTGTTTGGTTTTCTAGTGAGACTACCTGAGCTCTAATTGAGTTGAATGTAGACATTGTATGTATGTTTTATTAAGATCCGGGTGTTCAATACATTATATAGGTGCTTACCTGTCTTTTGTGCATTTTTAGATTTGAAGTTGTGGAAATTAGGAGGTCTGTTAGTGCTGAATATTACGCACTTCATCAAATTTCGTAGTGCGTAACTGTCGGAACGCTCCGCCTAGCTTGTGTTTCCAAAGAGCTCATCAACTTTTAATGAGAAGATACTGGATCCACCATAAACACTGAACCAGTTCAGAAGGAATGCATCTTTAGATGAGTTCTCTAGCACAAGGTCGGTATCACAGGGATGCACGAACCAATAAGTTTCAGAATTGAGCTGTTTCAAGCTCATTTGTAAATTAGTAGTGTCATGAATGGCTTTTGATAATGATTCTTTAGAGAATGAAAGTTTCCATGATTCAATGTCTCCAAGATCGGTTTCTTCTTGTGATAATTCAAAGGTTCTAAAGTGTAGTATAGGACATTGGTAGTTCAAGTTGTAAGCAATCAAAAAATCGATCTTTAAAGTTGGTTGTTTGTGATATTCTCCTGTCAATTGATACCTCCCATATTCATCCTTAGTAATTTGTGTATTGCTTATTTTGGGTATGCGATTGATGACTTTGCATAACGAAGGAAGTTGTTCCTCAAAACTGGAGTACTCAAGCATTCTCTATGAGGTCCATTATTCAGGTTCCTCTAGTTGTTGTCTCTGTTCTGACAGCTGATTGCAGTCAAGTGCCCACCTGATAAACAATTTCAAGAAAAATCAAAGATTTTAGCACTGACTCTTTTAGCTTAGCCGTCACAAGACGCTTTACTAACAATGAAAATCCTTACAGAAAACAATACAAATCTTAATAAAAGGAATATAAATTACGTTTTAGATTTATCATTAACCAGGATAAATACAATATATATATAAATAACTTGCTTCAACGTATCATGCAACTAGAGTGTTTTGTTGAACTTTTCTCTATACTAAAAAAGTTCATTTTGAGTAATGGCGAATTAAAGACAGACAATTTAAGCAAAAGCCAATTGTTTCTTAATTTCAGCAATGGCTTTACCTGGGTTCAAACCCTTTGGACATGTTCTGGTACAGTTCAAAATGGTGTGACATCTGTACATACTCATGGAGTTTTCCAACATTTCTCTTCTGACACCAGAGGCTTGATCTCTTGAATCAATCAACCATCTGTAAGCTTGCATTAGAACAGCTGGACCCAAGTATTCTTGTTGATTCCACCAGTATGAAGGACAAGAAGTTGAACAACAAGCACATAAGATACATTCATATAGACCATCTAGTTTCTTACGGTCAGCAATGGATTGTAAGTTTTCTTTACCATCTTCTGGAATGGTATCTCTTTGTAAGTATGGTTGAATGGATTTGTATTGTTTGTAGAAATGTGTTAGATCAGGAACTAAATCTCTAACGACGAACATGTGAGGAAGTGGGTAAATTTTGGTTGATTTTGATGTGTTTCTGTCAATTCTACATAGACAGGCTAAGGTGTTTCTACCACCAATGTTCATGGCACAAGAACCACAAATACCTTCTCTGCATGATCTTCTGAAAGTTAAAGTAGCATCTTGTTCATTTTTAATTTTAAGCAAAGCATCCAAGATCATAGGACCACATTCGTTTAAATCAACTTTGTATTCTTGTAATGTTGGTTTTTCTTCTGGTTTGTCTGGTGACCATCTGTAGATTTTGAAAGATTTAATTAGTGGAGCTTTTTCAGAGGTAGTAGCCAAACCTCTTATGCTGAAAGTGGCAGATCTAGAGACCGCAGCAGGACTGATTCTTCTAAGGAAGTTCATTGTTATGATACCGTTGGTAGTTTGGGGGATAGTAAAGGCAGTTAACTGTGGAAAACAACCAAGTTTAAAATGAAAACGAAACTCATTCTTTTTATGATCATTGTTAGCAAAATGGCTCTCGTATGTAGGTCATCGGTTCCGGTGAAGGGTATTGGTACGCGCAGCACGTTCTTAACTATGGGAAAAGCTCCGGGGTGAGTAAGCAACTTCATTTTTCAGAGCTCTGATTGGCTACAAGGTTGCTGGTTACGCAGCGATGGTCTAAATAGGCGAGTGATTCTCCGGGAAACACCCATACACCACCCGCTGAAACTGCTTAGACATCTGGACAACGAGAGATGGGCTACTGGCACCTCTTTCAAAAGGGGTCAAGGTGAAGGTGGCGCTTGGACCAGGGAGAGAACGGGATCGATACTTGGGTGTACATATGTAATTGTATTCCTAAACAACAACTGAGAGTTCAAATCTCAGTTGATCAGTATGATACATCAGGAGCTTTCACTGAAGTTTTGTGTTTTTGGTTCGGTTCAGCACGAGATGTTTCGGGATTTTTATTCCCATTATGACATTAACATGACTAATGACTACATATTTGTCAGGCCAAACGAAACACTCTTATTGGCTAAAATCTAGCGAATTCTGGGGAAGTGGAATCATTCGCGAACTTGTACTGTAGTCAAAGGTAATCATACAATCAGGCACCAAACTCTTGATGGAAGCGGTTTTTAAAGACATTGTCTACTGATGCAGAAGCTTCAATATCTCCAGCCTGGTCCTCGATGGTTATCGGTTATCATCATGAATGCTTCTTTCAAACTAGCCACACTGTTTTCGAAGACCATCATGATCAGATGAGTTCAATATTTGCTTATAAAAAAATTGGCTTTTTATATAGTACCTAAGCAGTATAAATATCGAGTAACCAGAACCCATGATCAAACATCATTATTGTATCAAGTGTCCGAACTTACTGCTGACGTATCCCATCAGCACTGATCGTAGAAATTCAGATCACTAAGTAGACAGTACTGATAAGATAAACTTTAAGCGTCAAAGTTTTAGATTATGTAATTGATTATGTAATATCGGGATACGAATACCGTATATGAATATATAAAACAATAATATGAGCATTAAAACTTATTGTTCATTCGCTATCTTGCTAGACAATAATGGGGCCATTGTGTAGAGCCCACTAGTCTCTTTCAAATCATTGTACAAGCAAAATTGAGAAAATCGAAATTTTTTCATGTAAAATAGGTCCCATTTGATATTTCAAATTTTTATTTTTGATTTAGTCCAGCTTTTCAGAAATTTAATTTATGAAAATTTTTCTCTTCTAAACGTCTCAAGATTCGTAGCACTGGATAGAGAAGCTAGAACTATCTATAGAAAACACACTTTTACTAGAAAAACCATAATTATAATACCAATAACTTCGTTAATAGAAATCACCATCTATATAGGGCAATTTTCGCGAACAATACAAAGATTACTATAGATATCATAGTCTTTAGAGAGTACCATGGGTAAGGTGGAAATCCTTTAATATCTTCTCCCTATAGCCTGATGGTATGTTAGGATTAAAACTCTAAAAGAGATCTACCACTGGAAGTGGAATGTCAACGATGGATGCGCATCTTGTTCTGAATGAACACTAGTGATAAAATGGCTGGTTACCATCAAACCTATGAGAAAGAAGATCGTAATTAGCTATGAAATTCAATGCTAGTTTCATGATGAGAGCTCTTCTGATCATATGAGAATATGCTATTTTCTTAATGGATATGATTATCGTTTTTGAATCGGTATGTAGTTGGCAAACATTATCGATTGAATAGAGACAAATGTTTGTTGGGCTAAATACCGTCTACTATACACCGGCTACCTCTCTTTACTTTAGATCAGTTATATCTCTCTTTGTAGTTCTTTGATGACCATAATATTGTCGTGCTGGATTCTTTATGTCAATTAACTATTGGCACGAATGGTAATATACACTATACAGCCATCCTTCAAGTTACTTGCGCTGGTTGATGTGAAATAGATAGCATGCATAACGGTTTTCATTACATAATAGACACAAACAAGAAAAAGGTGCCAACTGAGAGCCTAGTTTGTGATAAGAATTTCCAGAATATCCCAGTAAAATTACTTAAATTTAAACTTGAGATTGTAGTGATATACATTCAGTAATCAGCCCGTTAGTGTAGAACCAATTGGCGAGGTGTACTGGTCAAATAAGGTCAGTTCTTTCCTTTGCTCTACTATCTCGGGTCTGGTTTCCTCTGACTTTTCCTAGTCTCGGCCAATTAGTCTCAGCGTATATTTCAGAATGACAGCAAAATTCCTCCTGCATGGAACTTTTTAGTGGCTGGACCAATTTCAAGTCCATCGACTTTGCGACTGGCTGAGCCTTGAATAGTCTTGATAATTTAAAAAGAATTGTAGCTCCATCTCTTCCACCCTTTTCTAACATATTAGGTCAACTACACTCAAACAAAATGGTCAACTACAGTTCATGGCAATCCGAAATTAACGATGATGCTTTAGTCTCATCCTTATCTATCCCTGGTACCCACAATTCTGCTGCTTGTCATACAGCTTTACCATCCGTCCAATGTCAAGATGCTTACATTACCGACCAATTGGAAAATGGTGTCAGATTTTTGGACATCAGAGCATCAAAGAATGTCTTGAAAGAAACACCAGAAGAACAAAATGACTTGATTGTCATCCATGGTAAATTCCCTGTTAAATTGTTAGGAAATGTTTACTTGAAAGATGTCTTGAAAGAAGTTTATCAATTCTTGGAGGAACATGACTCTGAAACCGTCTTTGTTAGTATCAAACAAGAAGGTAACGGTACTTGGGACAATGACAATGATGAATTTGGTAACTTAATCTGGGATAAATATATCTCCCCACAAAAAAACCGTTGGTACTTGAACACTGATGTTCCAAGATTACGCGATGCCAGAGGTAAAGCTATCTTGTTCAGAAGATTTGGTGTCAAGAACGAAGACCGTAAGAGAGAGTTTGGTATTGATGCTGCTTGGTGGAAATACAACTGTACTCATCACGATGGTGGTTCTCTTCAAGTTCAAGATTGGTGTGAATTGAGCAGTGGTGAAGATATCAGCAAGAAGGCCCAATATATCAAGGATCTTTCTAAATTAGCCATCGAACATAACTCCACAAACTCTCAAGATCCAAAACTGTTTGTCAATTTCTGTTCCGGTTCCAACTTCTTTGATCCAAACTGTTGGCCATCAAAGATTGCTACTGCTTTAGCTGACAACCGTATTGATGAAGCTTTCGGTAAAGGTAACGGTATCATTATCTTGGACTATGCTGAAGCTGACAACTGGAAGCTGACAAGAGAATTGGTCAACAAGAACTTCTAAGATTAAAAGACACTTGATTAATGAGCCAATGAATGTTTGTACTCTATACTATTATTGAAAGATTGGAAGGTTGAAAGTGTAGACGAGTAAGTACTAAGTAGTGCGGATAGTAAAATCTGAAAGGAACAAGTAAAAGTGTAACAGGGACGAAAGGGACCCAACAAATTATGAAACAATGGGTGTAAAATGTAGATGAATTAGTAATTGTCTTGGTGTCATGTTTTCTGTTTCGTTATGTTTTGTGGAGAAGTGAGAACACGGCTTGTTGATCAGCTACAAAACGTATATTTAAGCGGCTTGAACTCGGAGTAGACACTCTGTATTCACATAACAGCATAATAACACACTGTAAACCACTTACGATAGAGTGAAGATTCTACTGATAAAAGGTGTAAGGAATCTGTTGGGATCAAGGAGGTAAATGTGACAGAGTACAAGAAAAAGAGAAATAGAGAAAGAACACGGAAGTAAACAGACAGGCACAAGTTCACTACCTCTGGGCAGTACTCATTGTTTAGTTCGTAGTAGAGTTAGCCACTAGCTAAAGGTGCAGCCCTGCCCAACAGCAGCCGAACCCTCAGCGTAGCCACATCCTCTCCTCCCAGTTTCCGCCTAGGACTAGCGCCTCCTGTAATGAGGTTCCCGCCTAGAACAAGGGTGAAATGGGGGTTACCCGTATACCTTTGCCTACATTCACCACAACAAAATCAAAGTAGTGACTGAGAATCAGACGGTGCCTAAAACCCAAAATATTGAAACGAAAACAACTTTGTCACTTTTCTTCTTTCTCGTATAAGCAGCCATCTTCAAGCTCACTTTGGTTCTGTTCGATTCTTCAAGTCAAATCATAGTTTGATACTCCCTTTTTCGTAATGGTCCTCATCGGTGGTGTTAAGTACGCTTGCGAGCGTTGTATCAGAGGTCATAGAGTCACTACATGTAATCATACAGACCAGCCACTGATTATGATCAAACCCAAAGGTCGTCCTTCATCCCAATGTAAACACTGCAAGAACCTCAGGGTCGCCAAAAATGTTCACTCGTCAGGTTCATGTACGTGTGGAAGAAACAACACTGCAAATGGGGTTGCCTCTGGTGGTCTTAAGAAGAAGAAATGTGGGTGTGAGACAGGCAAATCGTGTGACTGTCATAAGAAGAAACAAACTAGCACAGTTACATCTAGAAACAACTCTACTACATCATCACAAGGTGACTCGATACCCGTACCCAGTGTTATTGACAGCGATAGCAAAACCAATAATATCAATAATAATATTAGCAACAAGAGCAACAATATAAATACTCCACCTGAGACCTTGATCAAATCCAAAAGAGTTGGTGAAGTTAGTATCCCTATCAACGAATATATACCAGCTAGTTCAAATGAGATTGGTAACGTTTTGAACGAGAAGGCTGTCTCTGGATTCTTCCAGGATGTTCCACTACCTTTTGAACCTGGTCATGGTTTATTGGATCTGTTTGAGAAATCCTCGTCCCGTTCATCTTCACAGCTAACGTCGAACCACTATAACACTTTCTCATCGAATGGTAACTATGGGTCGAACAATAAGACCGGTCCTCATAATGATTTTGATGTTTTCCAAAATTTGGTCTTAACTCCAGACTCCACTACAAACCAACCATTAAATCAACAGAGTTCCTTGTTCAGTTCGAATACGGGGCAAACGAATGGTTTTAGAACACATCAAGATACTTCTTCCATTAACGATAACATATCTGAACATTCAGTCACCTCATATACTTCCAACCATACTGTCAACTCAACCCACACCGGAAATAATTCTTTGATTAATAACACAAATGGGTACAGCAAGGCATCACAGGGGCAAGATAGACAGTCTTCTGGCCTGTTTGGATCATATCAGACATACAACAACAATAACGAAAACAACATTAATAATAACAACAATAGTATTCATAATACCACAAATAATGCAGACAGTACAGTCGAAGTTCTATCACTAACGCCCAGCTTTAACGACATCATACCTGACTATGAAAATTATAATGTATCTCATACAAAGAACCAAAATAATGGTGTTACGACTAATAAATTTATTCCAAATACAAAAGTTACAGAATATGAGACTTATAATCATTCAAATCCAACTACTGCTTCAAATAGTGAACTGTTGAAAAGTTTGAATATGAACTGAAACACTAGTGAGATATAGATATGAAATAATTCAGCCATTGCACTGGGCCGTATGCGGTTCTGAAGTGATCATTTAGTTCAAAAAAGTATTTTATTGTTTTCTGTTAGCTAGATTCCCTATATTTCACTTATTGCTCGCTTATTGATCACCATTAACTGTGTTATTGTTTACTGGTACATTGAATGAAACACATCTAAAAGTCTTCCAAGATTTCAACTTCCTTAATTGCAATATGACACGCACACACGCGCGCACCTACGGGATGCGCATAATATGACGTTTAAATGATTATGATACATCAATACTTGTAGTAGAATTATCTTTCATTACTGGATTTCTTCAAGTTCTTGTTTAGGACATTCTTCCTTAGTAAATTTGTTGATGGTGTTTGAGGGTCTGATGAATGATTAAACCTCGATATCTTATCCCTTTCCCAAGGTGTGACATTCAAATTTGTAGATGATTCACCCGGGATAGGACTTTGTGTTCTATCACCACTATCTGATTTAGATGGTGTTGATGGGGATTTGAGCTTATCTGTTATTGCAATATTTCCAAGTCTTGATGTCAAGTCCGAAGTGCCCCGCTTAGGTTTTGATATCACTTTAACAGGAGTGGTATTGCGACTATTGGAGAATTCATCATCTTCTTTATCATCTGTGGTGATTTCAGGTTTTGAGTCTGGGTTTTCATCGTGAAGATACAATGACAATCTTTCATCATCAATTTCCAAAATTGACTGTTGGTCATTTGCTTGTAACACACAAAGTCTTAGGATATACTCGAGTAATGATAATGAGTTTTGACTAGCTGGCTGGGTTATCTGTTTCATGATCTTAATTTGTTCCTTATCACCTTCGATTACAGCTTTATCATCCTCTTCGTCTTCGTCTTCATCCTCATCACTCTCATCTTCACTATATTCATAGAGCTTTTCGAATTCTCCCAATGCTAACCACTCAATCCAGTTATTGTTATTCTGTGTCTCCTCATCCTCTTCAAAATAAGCTTCGTTGTTTTCCAAATCTTGTAGTTTATGATTCACTTTCAGAACCAAAACAGGACTTGATCTATCCTCTAATTTCAACAATTTACCAGAAGCACTGAAGAACAACCTTGTAATAGAACTTATATCAATCTCAACAACTTTAGATTCCTCTTCTTCCTCATTATGATATCTTCCATCACTGAAATCTTCCTTTATTCTTAAAACATATTGATACTCTAGCTTCTTTGATTTCTTTCTCCAAACTGATACATCAGCCTTGGTGAAATTCTCCTTCCAGCTAATCTCACTAGATCTATTATTAACGACTCTACCACGATGATAGAAGATTGAATATAATGTCATCACAAAGTTCGAACCAACTTGGAGTTCCTCACCATCTTTCAAGGATTTCTCATTGAACACATCGTTTGACTTTGTCACAATGTTAGATGATTGTAATAGTCTCCCAGGGGATACTTGTGAAGAAAGAGATCCATTCAAGTTTGCACCAGAAGTAGCTAAAGATAGATTAATCAATGGGATAGTTTCTTCTATTCTACTCAATAAATCCAGCATGTAACTCTCCACCTCAACAACCTCAACTTTTGAAGCTGCAAACTCTTGGTTCAAAATCCCTTGAATCTTCAAATCAAATTCATCAATCTCAAGTTTTAAGTCTTTGATAAGTTTTAAAGTACTAGATAGGTTTGTATTTCCTCTAGCAGCAACCAACTTGATCAAATCTATGGCGCTAGAAACAATCTCAATTCGTGTCTCAAGTCTGGATTTTGTTCTGATAAAACGTGAACGGTCAGCATTGCTTACAGATTCCGCTGGGACTTTATCCTGGATGAATTTAGAGACTGATTTAACAGCATACGCTGAAGCCACTGAAAGACCAGATCTTATGGCGAA
Organism: Wickerhamomyces ulmi; assembly: GCA_030569675.1. Lineage (NCBI taxonomy): Eukaryota > Fungi > Ascomycota > Saccharomycetes > Phaffomycetales > Wickerhamomycetaceae > Wickerhamomyces > Wickerhamomyces ulmi. Next base: position 144,153 of record JAJMLN010000012.1, read on the forward strand.
TGTGACAACTTGACTTCCTGCCTATAGCGCGGGTATTAGTATTTTGCTTATTTAAAAAAAACGGAGAAGGGTGGTTTATTCCACAAACCATGAGACATACCTTTGATAAGAGCTCATCCATCTTGTCACTATCTTTAAAGTAACTTATAGCAGAGTTTTATGGAATTACAAGAAAAGAGCTTCAAGCGATGAGCTAGTGAAATGTTTGTTTTGATTTTACAATTCGCGGAATGTACTGGTTAATAACATGCATATTGTCGTAAATAGTAATAATGTATTATGTGTATATGGGAAAGTCTGTGATTATAAATGGGAGATGTACTGGAAGACATAACTGATATCATCGAACGAGGCCTCATTCTTTAGTAGATGGTCGTTGGTGGTTTTCAACATTTCATGGTTAACATGGTTCCAGGTGGTAGCATCACCATATAACATGGCAGGTGCTCTCAATGTCTGTCTGCCGTCTTCTTTGTTACATCTTTTACATCCAAATGTTTCGTGAGTGTCACAAATTGTCTTTTCGTTGAACTCAAACAATTGACGCAAGTTATCAGTTGAGAATAATCTTTCAACATCTTCTTTTTCATCAACGACACATGAACTCAAACTTAGTTTCATAGATTGTCTTTGGAAGATCTTCTCTTCTATACTACCAGTTGTGATAAATCTATAGATGAAACAATCCTTCTTTTGTCCATCTCTCCAGACTCTAGCAAGAGCTTGTTGATCTGATGCTGGATTCCAATCTGGATCGATAAGAATTAGTCTATTGGCACCAATTAAATTGATACCACACCCACCAGCTTTAGAACTTAATAAAAAGATGAATTCAGGACTTTCAGGATCGTTGAATCTATCAACTAACTTCTGTCTCTTATTAATATTCATAGTACCATCCAACCTCAATGAACCATAATGGTTATGTCTGCACATTTTCTCTATCAAATCTAGTGTTTGTGTATAATTTGAAATTAGAACAATTTTATCATTTGAACCGTTTCTGATAGTTGCTAGGAATCTCTCCAAAATTGAGAATTTCCCAGAATGCCATGTTTGAATCTCTCTATTTCTACCCCCTGCAGTTATTGAATTTACATAGTCTTCAGGGATTAAATGTCCTGCACCTTCGAAATCCTCTTCCAAATCAACTAGATCTGGATGATTACAAAGCTTCTTTAACAATCCAATAGCTTTCAACGGCTGTGATCCAACACCTCTTAGAAGTTTCTTAATGTCAGGACTTGTGATGAAATGTCTGTATAGGTTTCTTTGCATGTCAGAGAGATTGACGAAAATGACATGTTCATATTTGCAAGGAAGATATTTAGACAAGATATCGTTTGTTCTTCTGATGATGAATTTTGACACAATTACCGATAGCTGTGCTAGCTTTTTCGTTCCTTCTTCAACTTCTTTATCCGTAGCATCAGCATCACGACCTTTCAAAATTGGAAGCTCAAAGTTTTTTCTGAATTCGTTTCTTGATCCCAATAAACCTGGGTTGGCAAAACTTAGCAAAGCAAAGTATTCAGAAAGATCATTTTGAATTGGTGTACCTGATAGAATAACCCTTCTCTTACAGTTCAAACTGTCTAAAGCAGTGAATGTTAATGATTCACCATTCTTCAATCTGTGACCTTCATCAGCTAATAGAAGACCAATCTCTGTGTTCTTCAAGTTATCAACATTTCTCCGAAGTGTTTCATATGAAATGATCAAAACTGGTTTAACAACATTTCTACCTTTTGCCAAAGACCATCTTGATATGGCTTCTTGAACATCACCTGGCTTTGTAGATTTACCGTCAATGGCTAAAGGAGTAATAGCACCTTCACCTAACCATTTCACTAATTCATTAGCCCAATTTCTAACCAAAGAAGAAGGACAGACAACGATACATTTATCGATTGTTTTCTTTCCTCTAGGTCCTTGTTTTAACAAAGTCCACATCAATGTGATACATTGTAACGTTTTACCCAACCCCATTTCATCAGCCATAATACACCCCTTTGCTCTTGGATCAACAAGGCCAGAAACACATCTGAACAAGAACTTAACACCTTCGATTTGATGTGGTCTTAATATTTTTCGAAGTTTAGGGTCAAGCACAACAGGAACATCAGGAAATTTCTTTTCAGCTTCATTTGGATCTTTCGATATACCTAACATTTCATTCAATGACTTATGAACATTTCTTCTTTTAGAAGGACGTTCATCCTGTTCATCCTCTTTTGGAAGTTCAATACCTTCGTCTCGTGCCTTTGCTTCGGCAATAGCCTTATCTAAAGCTTCTAGATCATCATCACTAATGATTTTTTCAACAGTTGGATCATAAAGCACAAGAGCGGTTTCATCACTTGGATCATGAAGAGGTCTGGGCACAAACACAGGTTTTCTTTTAGTACCCAAAGGCGGTGGAGCAGCTGGGGCCATGGCAGGTTTAACATTCAGAGGACATGTGAAGGATCTTCGAAGAGTTGATTCGATGGTATTATTATCATTCGTGAGTCTTCTCATTGCATTCTTCTTCTTTGTTATTGTGTTTCCATCAATATCTACAACTTCATTCTCTTTATCAGCACCTACTTCACCTTCTAATGCATAAGATTTTGGCCCATTAAGTCTGGCTGTTCTGACTGTTCTACCGTTTGTTGTAATTGCACTTGACCTTATCTTAAATGGTACTTTGAATGGCTTTGATAGAGTTGAAAGAGGATCCGTTACAGCTCTCGGTCTCATACTGAGCGGAACACCAGCCCCTGTTCCATACTCCTGAAGCGGCTTATTAGGCAGTTTTCTGGCCATCTTTTTCTGTTTAATTTGCCACTTATTTGAAGAAGAGTTCGGTTGTTTATTTTTGTTTTGTTTTGTTTGTTTTGATTTGAAATCAACTTTATTATGTGACGCGAAATAAGACGCGTACTAAGATCGTGACAGCCATAAACTGTGTAGCTTATACTTCTACAATAGTACACTCTTAAAAATCGCTTACATGATGCATATGACTATTATGAGAACTCTATATACTTATGATCGATCTCACAATCAATATTATCCGTTATTGAAGTTTTTGACTCCATTTTGATGATTTCGTAATATTCCTCCTTTCTAACTGGAGTAACACTTAGACGTCCTCTTTTCACTAGGGACATCTCCTGAAGGTTTGGATTATCACGTAGCTCCTGTAGAGAGATCTTATTTTTGAATCTTCTACCGAAGGACACGTCCACACACCACCATCTTGGGTTTTCAGGCGTCGATTTAGCATCATAGTAATTACTCTTTTTATCAAACTGAGTAGAATCAGGATGTGCTTCATTGGCAACTTTTGCTAGTCCAACAATTCCTGGTACAGGAGCATTGGAATGATAGAACAATAGGACGTCACCTTTCTCCATATTAAGCATATTATTTTTTGCTTCATGGTTTCGAACACCATTCCATTCTTCGTGGTCTACTTTTAGTAGTTCACTGAAAGGAAATGCAACATCTTTGTTCGTTCTTGGATCAATTCGGCTCAGTGGCTCAGATTTGATCAGCCAGTATCTGACATTGTTGTTCTCAGCGTCTTGTGGGAATTCTGCTGGCTTCTTTGGTTGTGGTTTGGTGAGCTCAGCGATATCAATCTTTTGTTCCAAATCTTGTGACTTTATGGAAGTTGGTGGAGCTTTTTGTGTCTTCTTTTGAACTTTGTTTTTAGGAGGCATGATTGGTTGAGAAGAGAGTGAATACTATGTTCCGTACTATACCGTCAAGGACATGCGTATTATTCATGCTGTGGTGGTTCAAGTTCATAAATCATCATGTCCACATTAACAATAGAAAGAGGTATTGGTAAGTGCCACAGTAGACATCTCGAGCTACACTTAAAACTCCACTATAAAGCCTGTTTATTGAACTATGATATGAATAACTAAGAATGATTTAATTAGACTAAAACCCATAGTTCTCATTTGCAAGCGTCTCATCCAATAATTGGAGATCGTTACTGTTCAGATAAAGATTTGGGAAAGCGAACATCTGTTGGAACATATTAGAGCTCTTATCTAGATCAAGATCTGTAGAACCAACTTGATCATAAAGCTCAAGCTCTGGATTCACAACTTGAGTATTCAATGGTGGTTGAGGTGGATGACCACCATGTAGGAATGGTGCCTGTCCATGATCAATATTGTCCTGAGTGATCGGTGTTGGGGTTACCAAAGATTGTATTGTTGAACGCTTAACAGTTTGATTATTTGGTGGTTGATGCTGGAATGTGTATGTAGGTGGTGTTTGTAATGTACCATTGAGAGACCGTGTTTCGGAGAGGGCTGTTTCAAAAGATCCTGTACGTTTTTTGCTGTAAATATCAGGTGTGAAGCTCTTTGAATCAGAGGTGAATGTCAATATCTTATCATGTAGACTGATTTCGTTATCTAGTGCAGTTGTGTCAAGCTTATCAGAATTATTTCTGTTATGCACTGAGATGGCAATTTTCATGAAGATCTTGAGGAAGTATGATGTAGAGTTATAAGTCAATTTGTCATTATGAACAGCACAAAACTCATTCAACTTTTCAAGATGTATTTGACAGGCGTCTAGCAATAACGATAGATCATTCTTTGAGTCTTCAGAAGTAGGGTCTTCAATGATACCAGTGATTAGTGAGAAAAATGCAGAAAAGAAGTAGAAGGATATGTGATAATAGAACAGTGGAATGAATTCCTTAATTCTGCAACAAAGTTGAACCAAGGCTCTAGCAGAATTAATACAATTTTTCATCAATCCCTTCTGTTTAGGTGATATGTCTGTATTTACAGAGACGATACTGTCATTGACCCATGCTCTCCGGAAAGCCATTCTGTTTACCAGCATTCTCAAAAGATGATAGTGTATATGCAGAAACACAGCTTCATATTTCTCTGGTATATCTAGCATTGAATCTTTCAGTGGACTTCCAGGTCTAATACAGATAGGTATGGCGTTTTTGATTCTTTCAATATCTGTATTCAAAGCCTCGATGGTACTCATGACTTGTTCTGGGGTTCTACCAATTAAAGCTGACGCACTGAACAACTTAAGATAAGCCTCTGATGAAAATTTGACAAAACCCGTAAAATGACTAAAGATCAAGAATTTTAAAGTTTCTGCACCTAATGCTGGATTCTGTTCACATAATAGTGATCTATCATTTGGATCACTGAGATCAAAACTCACACTTTGCATCAGCTTCTTTGACTCTGGAGAGAAGAAATCATGAGAAACAAAATCAAAACGACCACTGTTAGCTCCATGCGTTACATCAGAGTCGTTGATTATAGGTGGTTTCCCAGATTTTAGACAACAGTCTCTATCACATGCATATATGTAGAACCACAAACGACGTCTTTTATTAGCTTCTGCCTCACTTAGTCCATATAGCGATTCTTTTCGATGAAGACCCAGCTCTTGAGCATATCTCACCGCAGTGGAAATTATCATATAGCTCACAGGAGGCGGTGAGAATTCAGCATTCAAAACAAGAAGCAAGATCCCTTGGATGGTTTTCAGGTCCTCACAGAGTATTGAAACTTTATGATAGTATGTAACAGCCATATCGAAAAAAGTCTCATGGATCTCACGAAGTGATGCTGATTGAGCAGCATCTGTTGATACGGCTTTATTTTCCATGCGAAGGAAAGAACCTAGTGAGATGAGTGAACTTAATATTAGGAAGGAAGAATTAGACAACCTTGGGGGCTGAGGGATATCCGAAGGCTCTGCTGAGTAATAGATATTAAGAAGTGAATCACATTCTTCTCTTGTTGTTATCAGCGTACTTGCGGAATATAAGAAACACTCATCGATCAAAGGTTGCACAACATCTCTTGGTGGTAAGGAAGTAACTCTAAGACGATCAAAGGAGTCAGACCATCTTGAAACATGATTGTTCATCATCGAGTTTAGCCTTCTGTGTAGTGAAATGAACATATCCATAAGAGTGGGATCTCCGGATCTTTTAGCTAGCCATTGTATACCCTTTGCACTTAGAACAGAGAATGAACTTTGAGTACCAAAGTACTTTTGGCCCTCTGGAGCGACACCACTGCTTGGTTGGATGGATCCATGTGTCGATGTGCGATCATCATCAGATTCATAGTCAGAAGGGGATGTGGTATTGTTTGGAGATGAAGAAGTAGTAGCGGTAGCAGTAAGAGAGGGCACTTTGATAGGTCCGCCAGAACTCGTGTCCAGCCTATCAACCAGAGCTGTTAAGAGGCCTTCTAATTTGCTCATTCTGTTCTCGAGGTTGCTCATTGCTGATTTCTTTGTGACTTTGTGAGTCTGTCTTTTTCTCTTCTCGACATAGCTATAATCGCAAGCGGTCTTCGTTGTTAGGCATCTGGAGCATGGTTTGTTCCCATCGCACTTAAGCTTCCTAGTCCTGCAAGTATCACAAGCCTTAACTGTCCGGTTCTTGTTTCGGCTGTATCCCTGGTTGGGTTCAGGATCGATCTCTTGTTGCTGAGCAGGTATCATAATTCAGACACGGTTAAGTGCGTTTGTTGTAGTTGGAAGTAAGTTGAATGTATTTTTCTTTAGTTTTTACAGCCTTTTTTTTACGTTGTGCTTAGTTTATATTGTCCATGTTTTCATTGTTTTTTGCGGGATCGTTTAAGTTTAAGCTTGGGTTTTTGACACATGGAGATGGTGTGACTTTGGAGTGCTTTAATTATGAGAGAACACTCTGCCTGTGATCACGGCTACATGTGGGGAGACTGACTACATATATATTATGGAAGTATACTGTTGAGTCACTCTACACAGCCAGTCACTCAACTGAACTGACGATTCCCTCGTGACTCGTACAATTTAAAGATAAACAGTTGTTTAACGGTCTGCTCCATAAAGCGCTGCGCCATTCATACCTCAATCTGCTTACATAATATAGTACTCGCAAAATTTAAGATTTGTGTCTTTCGCCAATGTTTTTCGTAATTTCATTTTTATTTTCATTTTCATTTCCAAATTGGGAAATCCTCATAATCGCAAAATTCATCGCGATTTGATTTGCGTTTTAGTTTAGCCAAAAAATGAAACATTCTTAAATCAAAAACACTCAAAACAACAACAACAACCAGCTACATCTCCACCAACAAACCCCCATTTTCACAGATCAGAGAGCCATGTCCTTCTTCAGCTCGATCAGGTATGTTATTCTCCCTTTTTTTCTGTAACATTGTCATGAACTGTACTAACTATTGACCTACGAACAGAGGCTTTGGTAGAAGCTCTAAGAAAAATAAACAAACAAAAGATCAGGCATCACTTTACTCTGGAACTAATGGATCACACTTATCTCTTCGAAGATCTCACTCTCCTGTGAAGAACCAACATGGCACAAACATCCAGAAGTTACAACAACAGCATCACAATCAAAACCAGCAACCGACATCTCAAGCTGCCCAGCCTGTACCTTTATTCATGTCTGAACCTTTTGTTAGAACAGCACTTGTGAAAGGTTCCTTCAAAACTATTGTCCAATTACCGAAATATGTTGATCAGAATGAATGGATAGCCCAAAACATATTTGAGATCTTCACCAATCTGAATCAATTTTATGGGATCATTGCTGAGTACGTTAAACCAGAATTGTTCCCAACTATGAACGCAGGACCAAAAACAGATTATTTGTGGGTTGACCAAAATGGTAAAACTACACAACTTCCCGCAAACCAATACATAGAGTACGTTCTGAGCTGGATAAGCAATAAGTTGAACGATCAAAGTTTATTCCCTACAAAATCTGGTGTTCCATTTCCTCCAAACTTCATTAAGATTGTGAAAAACATAACGAGACAGATGTTCAGAATTCAAGCTCATATATACTATAATCATTTTGATAAGATACTGAACCTTTCACTAGAAGCTCACTGGAACTCATTCTTTGCACATTATATCTCATTCGTTAAAGAGTTTGGATTGATTGAAGAAAATGAACTAGAACCACTACAACCTTTGATTGACAATTTTAAAATGCAAGATAAAATTGTCTAAAACACAGTCGATAAAGGAACAAGAAAGAAGAATGATCATTTAGATAGAGAGAAAGATCTTACAGCTAGTTTGACTTCTTTTCTTTTTCAATATGCACGTATTATTTTATAGTGTATAAAACCTTTCTATATACAAGTGACATTAAATTTTCATCATGAAAAGAAATATTTACTATTTCTTAGTTCTTCCACATCAAAATCACCTTTTGGTGGAATCTCTGGTAGTCTTAATGGAGCTAGGACACGTAATTGAGAGGCTGAAGATTTCTTAACCTTCATCTCTTCACCTTCATTTGAACCAGCTTCACCTTCACCTTCAACTGCTCCATCTTCGGATGGATCAGCTTCTTCAACTTCAACTTCAACTTTCACAGGAGCGGCTTTCTTACCCTTTCCAGTAGCCTTCTTTGAAACAGTAGCATCAAGATCAACACCTTCAAAGACACTGACAGTTGTGATCATTTTTTTACCTTCTTCAACTTGTTCAGGATCTTCACTGTTTAGCAAAGTTTGTCTTTTACGTTCCATGAAGATTTCATCACCAAACGTACAACGTCTTCCTAGTTGTTCAGATAAGTCTTTTCTGACTTTCATGATCTTCTTGGCGACTTCACTTGTTCTTGGAATCTTCACAACACTTAAGAACCCTTTATATCTTTGATCAAATTCTTCTTTCAATCTAGCAACTAGATCAACTTCATGTAATTTGATAAATTGTTCTCTTAATGCTTCGTTCATAATATTCACATCACCTGCATGAGTCCAATATGAGTCATGAACAGAGGCAAAATCAATTCCAGCTTTGCTACATGCGATAGCACTCATTAACATATGGGTAGCATCTAGGGAATGAATGAAATTTGGTGGGAAAGCAGCCATTTGTTTTCTGGAATCAACAGGATTGATAGCAAATGGATCACTGATGTAAACTGTTTGTAAATTGGTATCAATTTGTTTTCTCTTAACAGCACGATAAGGTTGAACGATCAATAGATCCAAAGGAGTGGTCCAGATAACACTAGCCATGTTTGGAATACGTTCACCTTGTTTGACTATTTGTTTTGCATCCATATCAATTCTAACAGAGTTGGAGATTAATTTTGCACATTCAGCTAACCAATCTTGAATCAAATGAGCACCTTGGAACAATTCTCTAATAGATTGGAAAACATGCTTGGTTAAGTAGACACTGTATCTGTATGTGTCTTCATCAGGGAAAATATCAGCAAGTTGTTTATCAATTTGAGCAGTTGCACCAACATAGGTAACACCATAAACGTTAGTCATAACGGTTTGTTTGACAACTTTTCTGGTAATCTTATCCAAAACTGCAATGGCAACTTCATTACCTTGTTCAGCATCTTTAGCGACTCTTGCTCTGACAAGATTAGCGACGAAATTATAAACATCTTGTGGTCTTTCAGCAGGAACCAAGTTCACTTGTCTAGCACCTTCAATATCACCACCTAAAGCTGCGTAATGTTGTAGACCATTACAAGTACCATCTTGATGGACAGGTTGATGAGTTAGGAACTTAGTTGGATCTGGAGATCTCATAGCATCGGCAAGTTCGAAGATGGTAGCTAATGCTTGCCATGGTTTATCTGCAGTAACCCACCAGTCTTGATAACCTAAAGGATCATCTGCTGTTTTGAAGACCTTATCCATGTTATCATCAGCGAACTGAACTCTCTCTTCCAATGGTGCTTTATCAATACCGAAAAGATTTGATAAATGAATCTTTAACCAGTTCAAACCAGTTTCACCTAATGGTTTTCCTTTCCAGAAGATTAATAACCCTCTTGATAAATCATTACCCAAATGGTTTAAATTTGGACTTAGTGGATAAGCACGACCTCTGAAATCCAAGTTATGTGGGAAGTACATTTTTTCTCCAATGAAAGCCCTTGCAATCTCCAGTTTATAATTGGCATCACATCTCATGGATCTATTACTATAGAACTCGTTGTTCAATTTTTTAACATCGTTCTTCCACTTGAAAATAACACTAGGATCTGATGATTTTGGAGGAGGTTGAGGAATGACAAGTTCTTCTTGAAGAGGTGGAATATCCAAGAATTCCTTACCGGTGTTCCAAAGTTTTGACATCACATTGATAACACGTTCGTTGATAGTCCAAGGTGTAGAACCTAAAACGTTCAAACCTTCATAAACCTTATCCAATTTATCACTTGATGCTTTCAAGTATGCCATTTGTTCAGGAGAATCTTTGGATCTAACTAAAAATCCTTGTGAGTAGATGTACCCACCTCTATTATAAGCGGTCCATGGACGTGGTTTCACTAACATTGGCAGTAATTGAGGATTGACTGTACCAGTTAAAGCATCTGATGAGAGTTGAGAAGTGATAGTTCTGTGAACCTTCAACACACCAACCTTGATACTATTTTGATACTGGTAACTGTGGTAGAATGCTGGTGCAAAACCAGTGACTTTTTGATTAGTGACTGGATCGACACCTTCAACAGGAACTTTAGCAACGTGCATCAACATGGAGATCAATAATGAACCGATCTTGACTTTAACTTCTTGATCCCATAAAACGAATCTGTTGTCTTCGAATTTATCAGAATTGAATCTTCGTATAGCTTTGGCGTATTTCTTCAAGTTGGTTGGATTCTTAACATCTCTAAAGATAGCTGCTTGTGATTTAAGTAGTTGTTCGGATCTGAACTCTAATTCTAATGCATTACTAACAGAAACAACAGCTCTAGCGGTTCTCATACCTTCTGGACCTGTAGCATTCATCTTTAATAATTCTAAGATAGTAATGGCAGACATTTTCTTGGCTGATAACAAACTGAAATGTTCAGCATATTTTGCTCTCTCGTTATGTTGTTTCTTAGCTTGTTTGGATAATTGAGAGACATCAACTTCATGTATCTTTTTACAAAGTTCGATCTCTTTTTGAATCAATGGTAATAAATCTTCAGACCATCTCCATAATGTAGCGTTCAAGGATTTAGACAAACTTAAACTACCTTTTGATTTCAACTCATCGAAATCATGTTTCCATTTTTCTTGGGCAGACAACAAAGCTCTATTCTCTAATAATCTTTGTCTCTCTTGGTTGAAATCATCTAACGCTTCATCGAACTCATCTCTGACCTCTAATGGTAATGACTTATAAACTTCAAAAAAATTGACTTGGGTTTGATCGTTATCATTTGCGAAGAAATTCATTCTTGCTTTAATCTTTTCATCAAGATTATCAATTAATGTTTTGTTCAAATGTGGTTTCAATGCTAATAATGTATGTCTGATGGCTTTCATACTGAAAGTATCAACTGGAGTCAAGATATCTATTGATGGTTTATCGACTGATTTTGGGATGCTATTTGGATCATCACTGAAAGAGGCAAGATCTTCAGTGTCTTCGAATGAATTTTCTGTAATTAAATCTCTGTATTCTGTGGGTATGAGGGATGGATCAAACTTATAATCTTCAACCAGTTTTTTCAAGTTCTTGACACCCAAGATTTCGATGTTGGTGAAGATCGATGATAGATCACTTCCTGATCTTTGAAATCTTTCAATAAGTGGTGTTGGATCAATGTTTTCTTCTAAACTAGCATTCACCAGGATGGAATATGTCTTACCATTTGGAGCGACACCATATTTTCCAGACCATGTTTGAACAAAGCTCTTCAAATCTTCTAAAGTAGCCTTTGAAGACCATTTCTCTAGGTATCTGTTCAAATCATTCACAAATGGTAGTCTGTCTCTTGCTATTAGAGGTTCTAGAGTATCAAGGATGTTCAAGGCTCTTTCGTATTGTTCCGATTCCAGACATAGTTCTAATAGATTCCATAGACGTAAGATTTCACCAGAGTTACTCTCTCTGAACACACCATCAAATGAAGAAGAGTATGATTGACCCAGTAGAAGTTTCTCTGCATCAGAAGTGGATATTTTCTTATCTTTTGTTATTTCAAGGGAAACATTTTGTAGTTCTTGTAATGGCGATATAGAACTATGTGTCTCTTGAGTAAGCATAGAGCTCCATCTCATGGATATCTTTTGCCCTAGCTTTACTCTTGCCCGGAGAGTGTTCCCACGGTTGCATACCAATCTTAACATCTTCAAAGAAACAGATCAGCGGCTCTGAGATAGACAACTTAAAGACCAGGATTCTTGAAACAGAAGGTGTTTTCTATGAAACTTCTTCTTCTTCTGTTAGTAACAAAACTGTGCCAAAAGAAAAAAAAAAATTGAAAAATTCTGGAATCGCCAAAAATGGTAATTACTTAATCTGGAACAAAAGAACAGTTGATTGATTACATAAGATATGACTAATCAATCACAGGGCTCCAAACACACTTTCAATATGTCGAAAATTAGCTCCTTTTCGCGGAACAGCTTAAAAACAACACTAAGCAAATTGAAATTGAAGCGATAGAAAGGCAATTGAATTCCTATCAACGAACACAAAACAGTCAAATTCCCACCAACAACGAACAGAAATGTGGTCGTACCTTTTCGGTGGCTCCAGTGCCAACAGTAAAGATGCGCCAAAGAAAGCCATCATAAACCTAAGAGAACAAATCAACATGCTTACAAAGAAACAGTCCCATCTATATACACAGTCAGACGAACAGGATAATCTTGCCAGAAAGTTTATCTCTACCGATAAAGTCAAAGCTAAAAACCATTTAAAACGTAAGAAGCTATACGACTCACAAGCAGACAAGATCTCCTCTCAAATAGAAGCCTTAGAGAATCAGCTTCGTTCCATTGAGAATGCCAACTTGAACTTGGAAACCATGAAAGCCATGAAACAAGGTGCCAAGGCTATGAAACAAATTCATGGTGGTATTACTGTCGATAAGGTTGATGAAACCATGGATGAAATTAGAGAACAACAAGAACTAGGTGAAGAAATAAGTGATGCTATTGCTAGAGCCACTCCAGTTGATGGTATTGATGAAGATGAACTAGAAGAAGAATTGGAAGCATTACAACAACAAGAAGTTGAGGAGAAATTATTGAACAGCGGTAGTAAGACTAAGACCAGCCAAGTACAACTACCAGATGCTCCTAATACTAGTATCAGAGAAGATAAAGTTGTTGAGGAAGAAGAAGATGAAGATGAGAAGGCTTTGAAAGCATTACAAGCTGAAATGGGATTATAATTATAAGTTGTTTTTTATGAGGAGTCCTTTTTGGTTTTCTGAGTGCTCATTATCTATATTTACTTTAATCATTTAGTATTGTTATAAGTTGAGATCTTGATGTGTTAGATTTGAACTACGTTTTTCTTTTTTTTTAGGTGTCATTAATTAATGTTTTTATTTTATTGCAAGGGTTTACACTTTCCTTCTATATATATTATAATGCATCAATCATAGTTTATCAGTTAACCAAGATCCATAGCATGAAAAAAACGATTAAAACACCAAAAATCTTTAAATATAACCATCTGTTATTACTAATACCATTAAAATATTTCAACAATTCTCTAGATGCACCTTGAATGTTCATCTCTATATCTTCCACATTAGTATCAATTCTTTGAATAGTTTCACTTTGCTCGCTAACCATTGTAGCCAACTGTTGGAATAAGTTACCAACTTCTTGAATCGTCGATTCGATGGTTTCAACTGCCAAATGACGGTCATTCAAGTATTGTGACGATTGTTCTTCTAAAAGTAGTTGTTGTTGATCTTGAGGAAGTGCCAATAATGCACCATTTTCATTGTTTGATGAATTACCTTCAAATAGGAAAGGATTGTCTGATACAACAGGCACTCCTGATGCTGTTGTGATACTTGATGTGTTTTGTATAGTTGAAAAGAACTTTTCTTTCCTTGTCTTATTCTCCATTTCATTCTTTTGTCTTGTCTGTAGAACCTCTTTAAAGTTACCACTAACATTCTTCATTTTAGTGTTCAATAACTGGACAATATTCTTTGAGTTTGTTTTCAATTCATGGTTATTTCCATCAACACCTGTCTTCATGTAGTCTTGTAAGTTCATTAGATTTTTTTCGATCTTTAGAATGTCTTGCTTGATGACATATGTCAATTCTGATATCTCAATTGGTCTATCATCGAAAAGTGGTTTCTTCTTAGCTAGTAGAGCTAGCTTACCCAGAAGTTCAGAAGTATGTGATATGTCTTTAGCGATTCTGGATGCTCTGAGTTGAAACTCTGACTTCTTCACCGATGATGCTTGTTGTGATTGTTGGTTGTTGAGGTGCTGGTTATGCTGTTTATTCACTTGTTTACTGAAGGTATTAACACTCTGTTGGAACTCCAGAGTTCTGTCCTGTATATTCTGTGTGTGGCGTGGTGCGTATGTGGCCATGGTGGAACTGTGCTCAACGTCTAAACCTTCTGCTAATGGCTTCTCTTCTAATGCCAATCTTGCCTTAATTTATCTAATTATGTGTCGTTTTCTATATTTACAAATCCACGAATTTGCCCGGAATGGCAGTCCACAATCACGTGACAGCCAGCCCATCCCCGGAAATGGTCCTATTAAAATTTTGAGATGAGCTGCTATTAAAATAAAGAAGAAAAAAAAATTTAAAAGGCACAGACAAGTGAAAGAAAGCTCTTGGTAAAGTGTGTTAATCTCTAACTATAAAGAAAGGCCCATAATGTCTAAGAGATCTGCTGATAACGAGGCCTCTGAAAGAAACACCGCTTCTAAAGTCAGCGCTGATGCTGCTCCAAATAGCGGGAAAATTGAAGAGCTATCTTCAACTGGAGACGTTGAAATGGGTGAATTTGAAGACCAATATAGTGATGAATTCGAAAGTGAGGATGATATTGTCGAAATTGACTCCAGTGGAGAACTAGATAACAACGATGATGAGATTCCAGATGCTGAAGAAATTATCAAGAAAGATGAAGAACAAGAAAATAATGAAGAATCTACTCTTTACCTTCCTCATAGATCTAGACCTTTAGGTCCTGATGAAGTCTTAGAAGCCGATCCTTCTGTCTATGAAATGTTACATAATGTTAACTTACCATGGCCATGTCTGACGGTGGATGTATTGCCTGACCATCTAGGTGACGAAAGAAGAACTTATCCAGCTTCTTTATATGTTGCAACTGCCACTCAAGCTGAGAAAAAGAAAGATAATGAACTTTTACTATTGAAACTAAGTCAATTGGCCAAAACTTTAGTTAAAGACGATGAAGAAGATGACGAAGAGGATAACGAAGATGAAGATGAATTTGAAGGTGACCCAATTATGGAAAGTGAAACTTTACCACTACGTGATACTACAAACAGATTAAGAGTATCCCCACATGCTGCTCAAACAGGAGAATACTTCACTGCTACATCAAGTGAAAATGGTGAAGTTTTAATCTATGATCTAAGCTCACAATTCAAATCTTTTGATTCTCCAGGATACACCATACCTAAGACTGCCAAGAGACCAATACATACTATCAAAAACCATGGTAATGTTGAAGGTTACGGTCTAGATTGGTCTCCATTAATCAACACTGGAAGTCTGCTATCAGGTGATTGTACTGGTAGAGTCTTTTTAACTAATAGAACTGCATCAAAATGGGTTACTGATAAAACCCCATTCACCGTTGATAACAATGAATCAATTGAAGATATTCAATGGTCTAAAGCTGAACAAACAGTGTTTGCAACTTGTGGAACTGATGGATACATAAGAATCTGGGATACCAGATCCAAGAAACATAAACCTGCTATTTCAGTTGTTGGTTCTAAAACTGATATTAACGTTATCTCTTGGTCTGAAAAGATTAACTACTTATTAGCAAGTGGTGATGATGATGGTAAATGGGGTATTTGGGATTTAAGAAACTTCAAACCTGGTTCTGTTCCATCTCCAGTTGCTCAATATGATTTCCATAAGAGTGCTATTACATCTATCAGTTTCAACCCATTAGATGAATCTATCATTGCTGTCAGTTCAGAAGACAACACTGTTACTTTATGGGATTTGTCAGTTGAAGCTGATGATGAAGAAGTTAAACAACAAAAATCTGATACTAAAGAATTGGAAGAAATTCCACCACAATTGTTATTCGTTCACTGGCAAAAAGATGTCAAAGACGTTAAATGGCATAAACAAATCCCAGGTGCTTTGGTTAGTACTGGTACTGATGGTCTTAATATTTGGAAAACTATCAGTGTTTAAAAGAGTCGTGTTATGTTTTTATTTATGTGTAATAGAGAAAGAAGCAAAAGATTCATTCATTCATCAAAATATTGTATTCTATGTAAGCATATAAATAAGTAATTAGGGGGTAATCGACTCGTAAGAAGAAGGCGTGGTTAAAGGACCTGAATTACTGATTAATGGTTTCTCTCCTTTGTAGAAATGATCATAATAAACGGAAAGTAACAATAATAAACCTTGAAATGTAGCAGCTGTTAGATAAGGTAGCCATGAACTCCAATGTGCACCTGGCTTTAGCATTAGAGTTGCAGTCCAGACAAACCCACCAGGGGTTTGAATACACATCATGAGTACGGATAAAACACCTGATCTCTTCAAGATATAAGTAGTCCAGAGTTGTGGGATGTATTGTATGACAGTGATAATTGTTGATAGTAATCCTAGAAATTTGGCATAAAGCAATATTGAACTCTGTGAGAACCAGAAATATGCAATCAATAGCGTTAAAAACATGAAAACCAACCAAAGTCGTATCTGTCTCCAAGTCTTGAGAATACCAGGATAATCATCTTCTGTGATTCTCGTAAACTTTACACAAAACCATGTTATCAGCAATGTTGAGAAGGATTGCAGTCCAACTTGCACCAAGGAGATTTGTGAATTAATGCACTCGAAACGCGTTAGTTCTGTACAGCACGGTATTGACAAGAAGGACAACAGAATCAAGTTAGAAGTAGCAGAGACACCAGCAATGGATATCAATAGTAAGAAAGTTGGGGCTAGTCCAATAGATGAACGTGTCTTGACAATGTTGTAGTATTGGGGCAAGTACGATAAGACAATCCCTACTGCAATGGACACAGATGTAGAGAAAGTTGCCTTTGAGGGATCTCTATATATGTCGCAGGAGTCACTCATATTTAGTTCTGAACGTTAGAGAGAGGACCTCAGTAAAACAAACAGCTAAATGAATGTAACCAGAGCAGAGCAGAGCAGTGATAAGGAAAAGGTGTCAGTCTCGATAAACACCAAAGCCAGAAGGGCCAGAAGGAGTCAAAATGCGGTGGCTCGCTATATTTATGACTCAGGCAGAGATGAGCTGGTTGGGGCAGCAACTCCCACTTTTTTTTTTTTTTTTTTTTTTTTCTTTTTACCAGCAAACTGGCTTATAAACGTATAAACGAATACACATCTTCTTTCACAATTATCGCTACCCACTTCAACCACCGCAACCACTCACTATGCTACAATACGTGTCTACCAAGAAGTTCCTACTGAGCAGGCATGCCAGACTATTTGCCACTTTGTCAGGTAAAACACTGTCCCAGAAAGTTAGAAATGAGGCCTACCAAAAAATTCAAGATATCAGATCTGAATACCCAAGTTTCCAACCAACTTTGAAGATTATCCAAGTTGGTTCAAGACCAGATTCAAGTACTTATGTCAACATGAAACTTAAAGCTTCCAAAGAATCCGGTGTTAACTGTATCATTGAAAAATTGGACGAGAACATCTCTGAATTCGAATTATTGAACAAAATTGATCAAATCAACCAAGATGACTCAATCCATGGATTATTGATTCAATTACCTTTACCAAAACATTTGGATGAACCAAAAATCACCAATTTTGTTTCCGATGATAAGGATGTTGACGGGTTTAGTCGTTTTAACATTGGTGAATTATCCAAAAAGGGTGGGGAACCAAAATTCATTCCATGTACTCCTCATGGTTGTATCAAACTATTGGAAGAAGCTGGTGTTGATATCGCTGGTAAAAACGCTGTTATTTTAGGTAGATCTGATATCGTTGGTATCCCTGTATCTACTTTGTTACAAAAGAGAAATGCTACTGTTACCATCTGTCATTCAAGAACTCAAAACTTACCTGAAATTGTTAAAAATGCTGATATCGTCATTGCAGCCATTGGAAAACCAAACTTTGTTAAAGGTGAATGGTTGAAAGAAGGTGCTGTTTTGATTGATGTTGGTATTAACTATATCCCAGATGCCACCAAGAAGTCAGGTTTAAAACTTGTTGGTGATGCTGATTTTGAAAGTTGTAAACACAAAACTTCCTTCATCACTCCAGTCCCAGGTGGTGTTGGTCCAATGACAGTTGCTATGTTAGTTCAAAATGTCCTTTTGGCTGCTGAAAGACAATTACAAGCAACTCATGAATCTCCTAAATTCACTCCATTACCATTGAAATTACAAACTCCAGTCCCATCAGATTATGAAATTTCAAGTGTTCAAACTCCAAAATTGATTAAAGATTTAGCTGCTGAACTAAAATTGAAAGAATCTGAGTTAGAACTTTTCGGTCACTATAAAGCTAAGATCAACTTAGATGCTTACGACCGTTTGAAAGAACGTGAAAATGGTCACTACGTTTTAGTCGCTGGTATTACCCCAACCCCATTAGGTGAAGGTAAATCTACCACTACTATGGGTCTTGTCCAAGCACTATCAGCTCATTTGGATATTCCAGCCATTGCTAACGTCAGACAACCTTCTATGGGTCCAACTTTCGGTGTTAAAGGTGGTGCTGCAGGTGGTGGTTACGCTCAAGTCATTCCAATGGATGAGTTTAACATGCATTTAACTGGTGATATTCACGCTATTGGTGCTGCTAACAATTTATTAGCTGCTGCTATTGATACCAGAATCTTCCATGAATCTACTCAAAAGAAAGATGAAACTTTCTACAAGAGATTAGTTCCAGTTAAGAAAGGTAAAAGAACTTTCACAAACTCAATGTTAAGAAGATTAGAAAAATTAGGTATCAACAAGACCAACCCAGATGAATTAACTCCAGAAGAAGTTAAAAAATTTGCAAGATTGAACATCAACCCTGATTCAATCACTATCAAACGTGTTGTTGATGTTAACGATAGATTCTTACGTCAAGTCACAATCGGTCAAGCTCCAACTGAAAAAGGTTACACCAGACAAACAGGTTTTGATATCACCGTTGCTTCAGAATTAATGGCCATCTTAGCTCTATCAAGAGACTTACATGATCTACAAAACAGAGTTGGTAAAATCGTCATTGGTTCAAACTTTGAAAACCAACCAATCACTGTTGATGATTTAGGTGCTGCCGGTGCCATCACTGCCCTATTGAAAGATGCTGTCAAACCTACATTAATGCAAACATTAGAAGGTTCCCCAGTTTTGATTCACGCTGGTCCTTTCGCTAACATTTCTATTGGTGCTTCATCAATCATTGCTGATAGATTAGGCTTGAAATTAGTTGGTTCAAGTGTTCCTGAACAACAAAAAGGTTTCGTTGTTACCGAAGCTGGTTTCGATTTCACAATGGGTGGTGAAAGATTCTTAGATATTAAATGTCGTGCTTCTGGTCTTGTTCCAGATACCGTTGTTTTAGTCGCTACCGTTAGAGCTTTGAAATTACATGGTGGTGCACCAAGTGTCAAACCAGGTCAATCATTACCAGAAGAATACTCACAAGAAAACTTGGAATTGGTTAGAAAAGGTACTGCAAACTTGGCTAAACAAATTGCTAATGTTAAACAATTCGGTGTTAATGTTGTTGTTGCCATCAACCAATTCAAAGATGATACCCAAGCTGAATTAGACTTGATCAAACAATTATCCAAAGAAGCTGGTGCCTTAGATGCTGTTGAAAGTAACCACTGGGCTAAAGGTGGTGAAGGTGCCGTTGAATTGGCCAAAGCCGTTGTCGAATCTGTTAAACATTCTAAACCAGAAAACTTCAAATTCTTGTATAATGTTGAAGATTCAGTTGAAGATAAATTAACTTCAATCGTTACTAAACTATACAATGGTAAATCCATCAAGGTTTCAGAAAAAGCAGCTCAAAGAATCAAAACGTATACCGAACAAGGTTTTGGTAACTTACCAATTTGTGTTGCTAAGACTCAATATTCTTTATCTCATGATGCTAACTTGAAAGGTGTTCCAAGTGACTTCGAATTCCCAATCAGAGACGTCAGAGCTTCTATCGGTGCAGGCTATTTATACGCCTTAGCTGATGAAATTCAAACTATCCCTGGTTTACCAACACACGCTGGTTATATGAATGTGGAGGTCAGTGAAGATGGTGAAATTGAAGGGTTATTTTAGATACAATAGATTTTATAGATAAACTTCAAATTTAATGAACTACAGTTAGTTTGGAAGTGTAGTAATATTATAGGTAGTTTCACTACAAGTGAGTCTTTATCAACACTAGGTTATTATGTAATTTTTGGTGTTACTGCTTTCACTGCCAGGAGTTCATTAATTTGGATATTTTGATCTTACAAATCAGTACTCTAGTCTACATATGACATGACTCCATGTTGCGCTAATTATTAAAGACGACTAGTTACTACGCTGTCTGCAAGTAACATTCAGAATATCGTTAAGATGTTGAGATATCTAAGGAAATAAATAAAGTATAAATAATAAATAGCTTGATAGTTTTAATAAATAGGTGTAATAAATAAGTCAATAAATAAATAGAAGGCCCATGTTGCACTGAGTCTTAGGAATCAATATCCTTTCAAGAACTTTCCAACAAATGAGCTTGGTAATTGTTCATTTGAAGTAACAAACTTGGTCTCACCTTTACCTTCAAAATAGCGCATGACATGAGCATGTTGTTTCCAGAAATTGACCAATTCTTGAAACTCCATCTGACCTTTCGCATACAGAATGTTGTTGATGTTCAGATCCTTTTGAAATCTGTTTCTTTCAAACTCTTGTCTGATCTTGGTTCTGACAGTCGCAACAGGCATATCAAGATCATACAATTCGATAAAAGTAGGAGCGTGTTTCAAGTAACGTCTGTAAAGGGACAAAACTCTTTGACTGAGTTCTGCATCAGTGAGACTTCTCTTGGTGGTCTCTGCAAAGGCCGTAGGCAACGTAGGCATGTTGGTGAATGATTGTTGATAACTGAGAGAGTGAGTATGAGAGAATTAGTGAGTGAGTGTTGTTAGTGGAAACTGGAGTAATTCCTCCTTAATCGTTCGAAAAAGCCCTTTTTCGCGAATTTGATGGAATCCGCATATTAAACGTGGATGTGTCTCTCAAAAGACTTCTCAATTGACTTTATCACGACGATACTTTGATGTTTATGGAAAGTGGGTTTGTTTGGGAGATGGTCAATGTAAATGAGTTATCAATTTCAACTTGGCTGAATTAGTGCAAGAGAAAAGCAATCGATTACCGGATGTGGAGCACTGATGCTATATTTGGAGACTACTATGTTGGGCTAATCAATAGCTGAGTGGAAGAATGGTAAAAATGCTACATATTAACTGAGTGCAGCCGTACTGCTAAGGTATATTGTATACTGTGCACTAATGTACACCGTGTTGCTGATTTACCCACCGGCATACGGTTGTTGGCTGATATTAATTACGAGATGAAATTTTCTATTGTTCTTCTGTTAATATAAACTATCAAAATGAAATACGCAATTAGCCGCCAAACAAAAGAAACAATATTCATGAACTGAAATGGAAGATGATCCAGCTTTACTATCATGATCAGGCTATTGACTTGCTATCAAAACTGAAATATATGCTTACAGCTGTCGCTCTTGAAGTAATATTATGCAGGTTTTGCTAAGTTTATGAGAAATACGTTTACTATGAGAGGTTTTAATGAAAAAGTGAAATGAATAGACCTCGTAATGTTATAACAGAACAGAAAACCTCTCGCAGATAATATATGAAAGGGAGTTGATGAGTTGATAATTAGACTGTCTGTTCTACATTCTATTACTTTATTTACCAACTGTATAACTAAGGTTAGAAACAGCTGGACAATGATTAACAAGGTACCTGATGGTAGGAATGTTGACATGGACAATGAACAGAGCTTTAGCAGTGAACAAGAAGCATCAACATCGTCGTCATCAAATGAAAGCAGTTTCCACAGCGCTGTTATAGAACAGCCAAGAATCGCACATACAAGACAGTTTCAAACCAGTACTCAAAACTCCCAAGCTCTTCTTTCAGAACCTGCAACTATCCCAAGTTCGAACTTGCATAATGCATCAACAACCAACAATCAAACCAGGAAGTATAACCCAGAGCTTCAATATTACAAAAGGCGTCGTGACTTTATAATTGAACAATACTCTGAGGAATCTGAAATATACCGCCCAGAACAATACGGTGATAACTTGAGTGACGATGATATATCTATTCTTGCACCGGAAGCTAAGGGCTCATATAGAACCAAGATAGATAAGGACGGCACAAGAATAATCGTTAAAACAGTGGATAGTTCAAGTACAGAGCAAAGTGATTCATCGATAAGAAATAGCCATACTAGCCAAAGTACACAAAGTGAATCAAACTCAAACCAGTCATCTCCACCATCACAAAGAAGTAAAAGAGCTCCATTAATTGATATAGAAAAGGGACCAGGATATGAAGAGCCACTAGACCTTGGATCTGATGAGCAGTATCAGAACTGTGATAGAATAAAGTATCTTCTTGCTAAGATTGAACTTGAAAAACAACTAGCTAGAGACAGGCCAAAGAAGTCATTCAAAGAAAAGGTGTACCAAGGGAAAAGTGACTTTATTGAATTTGTAAAAAACCCTCAAACTTGGAATTGGTTTGTGATGGGACCAGTGATAACACTTATAGTATTTATTTGTATCTTCTTTCCTGTTGCTCAAAGAAATGATTTATTTGGTCACCATGATCCTACTCTTAGAGTCCATGAACATATATCAGATTATATATACCCTACACTTGGCGCTATTCGAACTTCCTTAGTTGATCCAGATAGTCCACCTGAAGCGATGACGAAATTGAATAAAGACGGAGAAGAATGGGAACTGGTATTTTCTGATGAGTTTAACGCAGAAGGTCGTACTTTTTATCCACACATGGATCAATTCTGGGAAGCTGTGGACTTGAACTATGCTGCAACAAATGATTTAGAATGGTATGATCCAGATGCTGCATCAACTGTCAAAGGTTCACTAAACATAAGAATGGACAATATCAAGCAACACAACTTGAATTATAGAAGTGCAATGTTACAAAGTTGGAATAAGCTGTGTTTCACTGAAGGTTTTTTAGAGATTTCTGCAAAGTTACCAGGCTCTGCACATACTGCTGGGTTATGGCCAGGTTTATGGACGCTGGGAAATCTGGCAAGACCAGGTTATATGGCATCAACAGAAGGTGTTTGGCCATATAGTTATAACGAATGTGATGCTGGTATCACTGCCAATCAATCAAGTCCTGATGGAATCTCTCATTTACCGGGCCAAAAATTGAACAAGTGTCTATGTAAAGGCGCAGATCATCCAAATCCTGGAACTGGAAGGGGAGCACCAGAAATTGATATTTTAGAAGGTGCTCATGCATCTGGTGCGTATACATCTGGTGTTGCTTCTCAAACTTTACAAGTTGCTCCTTTTGATATTTGGTATTTACCTGATTACGAATTTGTTGAAGTTTACAATCAATCGAAATCAAATATTGCACACTTTTTGGGTACACCATACCAGGAAATGTTATCAACTTTAACCACTATCAATGATACATGGTATCAAAATGTTGTTGATCCTGAGAAACCACAAAACAGATATGATGATGTGGAAACACACTTTCAGAAATACTCAGTCGAATACAGAAGTAAAATGAAGAAAAGAGCTGATAATTACTGTCGTTTCTTTGTGGGTGATGAACCTTCATCAACTGTTTATGCATCTGCTTTACATCCTAATGGTAACATTGGATGGAGAGATTTACCTAAAGAACCAATGTCGATAATTTTGAACTTGGGTTTATCACCATCTTGGTCAATGATTCAATACCTCAACATTGTCTTTCCTGTTATTTTTGAGATTGATTATGTTCGAATTTATCAACCAAAGGGACTGAATCAAATGACTTGTGATCCTAAAGATTATCCAACTTATGATTATATTCAATCCCATTTGAATGCCTATATGAACCCAAACTTGACTAGTTGGGAGGCTGCCGGTTATACGTTTCCTAAAAATAAATTGACATCAAAATGCTGATTATAGATTCATGAATTTATATAGTTTTGTTTTTATACTTTAAACAGATAAAATACACCATACATATGCACAGATGCATTTAACAGTTTTTGTAAAGGTGTCTTTTTAGCTATGAATTTTAGACCTTTTAAACATCCGATCAATTTCATAAAATAGTCCTAATCTTCATCAGAATCAGCAAAATCTTCTTCTTCGACAATGATATCACTTGGTGCAGCTGGGGCTTGTTGAGATGCTGTTGGTTGAGATCCTTGAAGATCAACTTCATCGAACTCATCATCATCCTCGTCATCATCCTCATCTTCATCGTCTTCATCTTCTTCTTCCTTTTCTCTTTGTGCCAATTGTTCATAGTATGCGGCTAATGTATCTTGTGCTTCTTTATCTTCATCAGATATGGTTGGTGTAGGATTAACAGCTGGTTTCGGAGTTTCAATAGCTTCAGAGTTGTTAAGTTCTGGTTCTGTTTTAACGGCTCCATCTGTACCAGATTCGGCCGTTTGTTCTTCTTTGATTTCAGTTTTGATTTCGTCTTCATCATTGTCCAATTTACCCAACGCTTTACCAATTGTACTTTCCTCATGCCAAGTTGGTAATGCATTTTGTTTTCTTTTCTCATCTTGTTCCAATGCTTGTTTTTCTCTTTGTAGATTATCATCATTAGTGGTGATATCAACATGTAAAGTTGCTTGAGAACGTGATCCAGCATTGATTGAACTTGAATTGTTTAGGTAAGAATTACTATCAAACATTTTCTTACCTTTTCCAATATTGGAAACAGTGTATGATGCAGTTGATGATGCTTGGACTGGAATGATTCTAGCCAAGGAAGATTCAAAGTTGTTCTCAGGAATAGTATGGTCATCGATTTTTCTTAGATAGTCAATCAGAGGTTCTAATTGTTTCATAAGTTTAGAGTATTTAACTTGATTTTCTTTAGCAATTTTACCAGTATCATCTTCAATCAATACTTCTGAACATAAAGAACATAAAAATTCATTCTTCTCGTAGTTTAATAGTGCTATAGCATCTAACTGTGAGTATCTAGTTTTACACACAGGACAGATATATCCCTGTGGGTTAGCATCCGCATGTAGTTCACTTTTAACAGAAGAGACCAATGCATGGACTTTCCATTTGATGGAATCAATAGCTTCTGTATGATGAATGTAATAATATGTTCTAGAAATTGGTCTAAATTGATTTCCTTCTTCTTTCTGTACATGTACGGTCAACAAACGGTCTTCAACTAACTTATTACAAAGGGACCGAAGCTCTTTTCTTTGAATACCTAATAAATGTGATAAATCATCTTCTGAAACGACAGAATGCAGTAAAACAGCATCTAGAATCAAGACATATGGATTACCATAAAACCCTCTAGAGACAAATCTGATTAGAAGCCTCACAGTTTCATCCATTGTACGATGAAAGCTACCCTGTTTAAGTGTACGTTTTGTCAAGTATTCAGTGTTGTTTTGCCTGTGTTATTGGAAATAAATCTATTAGAGAGGCCGCGAATTTACGCCACTTTGGCACTTTGATCTTACTGTAAATTAATTTCGCCAAATGGATGTTTCTGGAGTTCTCACTATTACCCGTTTTGGAAAGTGAAAGGCAAATGGCGAAAATGGACTTTATCAGGTTACATCGTATAAACCAACAAGACATAAATAATTTTCCATCATCAATTTCCAATCTTTCACTTTTAACGTTACTTTGACGTACAACTATTCATTGAACTATGGTGTTTGAATTCACAGACGAACAATTAGAGAGATTCAACAAAGAAGGGTGTCTCTGTATCCCTGACTTTCTCTCAGAAGAGGAGGTGGCCAGGGTGCTTCAACATACATCAAAACTAATTGATGACTTTGACATCACGACCCATCCCTTAACAAAATTTACAACTGGAACAAAAGAAAACGAGGAACACATTGGTGATGATTATTTCATTAACAGCTCAAATAACATATCCTTTTTCATGGAGCCTGATGCTTTTGACTCAAACAACAAATTGATTAAATCCAAAGAGAAGGCAATAAATAAAATAGGTCATGGTTTGCATAACGATCCAACTTTTAAGGAGATCACCATTAATCCTAAAACCATTGAAATATCGTCTAAACTGGGATTTCAAGACCCAAGAATCATTCAAAGTATGATTATTTGCAAACAACCAGAAATTGGTGGGGAGGTCCCAAGTCACCAAGACGGTGTTTTCTTATATACAGAGCCTCAAACTGCCATTGGTTTTTGGATCGCTTTACAAGATTGTGATGATCAAAATGGTTGTTTGAGTTACTTAGCAGGAAGTCAGAAGACCACACCAATTACAAAAAGATTTGTTAGAAAAGAAGAAGGTGGAACAGGATTTTTATACCTCAATGATTCCAAAGAAGAGCCATACCCAAACAGTGAGGAAAATTATGTGAAGGTTCCTTGTAAGAAAGGTTCTTTAATTTTGATCCATAACTCTGTGCTACACAGATCCAACAGTAACCTTTCAGACAAGTCAAGATACGCTTATGCCTTCCATGTCATTGATGGTGTTGCAAAGTATGATGAATTGAACTGGCTTCAAGTGCCTTCTACTGGTGGTACCAATTTCACGAAACTAATATGAATGTTAATAAAATCTATTTAATGAATATAGCTCAAATATATCTAATATAATCTAATTTATGTTCTCATAAGACAGTAAACCTCTCTTGAAATGATCCATGAATTTATCCAAGGTTTCAGAATCAATATCTTTTACTGTAGCAGCAACTAGAAGATTCAAACCACCAGATAAGGTTGACACAGTACTTAAAGAGAATGTTGAAGATGAAGTACCCCCATTTGCAGTGAATATCATGTCGTCAATTTTTAGTTTGGAATCATCATCACTATTGCGTGGGTTGAAGAGACCAATGTTAGAGAACAATGAACCATTTCTTGGTCCACCCATCAATTCATCAGTTATACTTTTATCCAAATTGGTATTATTAGCAACAAATCCCAAAGTTAACATACCCATATTATACAAGAATTTTCTGCTTTCGAACAAGTATTTCAAATAACCACTGAAATATCTGATTATACCTAGATCAACTTTCTTCACCGGTGTGAAGTATTTGTGGATACCTGAAGTATTTGCACCATATCTGAATTCATCAGAATCAACTGAAGGTGGGATCAGTTGTCTGGCATCCCCTGGGATGGCAATATCATGGAAACCCAATTTCGGATTGTTCAATGGTGTGATGTACTCGTCAACAGATCTTAACCAGAAAGCTTGGATATATGGAGTCAATGTTAGTCTTAAAGATTCTGTGCTTCCAGCACCCAAAACTTTCTTGATTCCTTCAACATCTGCTGCTGGGATGTTGATTAGCCTATAGTGGAATTCATCTTTTGTATCAGGTTGGTGTTCTGAACGATAACATAGATTTTTGAAAACAACAAGGTTGAATAGATATTCGAAGAAGTAGAGAAAATTTGGGGTATAGCTCACAACAGAAGTTAGACAAGGTGGTAGTTTTGGTAGTTCTTTATAATCTTTCTTGTAGTTGAAAATATAGTCAACAGTATTATCTTTGATCTTCTCTGGGTCATTCAGTAGTTCTAAAAGGTCTTCAAAGAAGTACTTAGCAGAAATACCATCAGATAAACAATGATTTGTGATATAAACCAAAGTATTAGAGTCTAAGAATCCCAGCTTCCACAATAAATCATCATCTTCATATGACCAATATATTTCAGTGTTGATATACTTCAACTGCTCAGCTTTGTCTTCGATGTCTAATAGCTCCTTTGGGAAGTCAATGATGACTTGATCCAGGGTCAAATTATCATGAACCTTCAGGTAATCATGTAGTGGTCTTGGTGTGGATAAATCTGAATAATCTGTTTTCTCAATACCAGACAAAAGAATTGGGTATTTCAAAAGTAAAGTTCTTAATGCTCTGGATAGGAGTTTTTGATCAGACTTGATGTCTTTGTTGAAATGTGCAATAACTGCAAAGTTCTTGTACAACTTTTGACGTTGCCAGATGGAAAAGAAGTTCTCAGTAGGTCCCATTCTTCTGGCGTGGCCATTCTGAATCTTCAGTTTCAGTTCCTCGCTATGTTCTTGTTCTGAGGTCATTTGTATTTTACTACTTGTTTGAGTTTATCGTTGTGAAGGATTGTGTATGAGATCTAGATGATTTCGCATGCTTTATAATAGATTTATTTACAGAAATGTGGGATTACGAGGAACGAATACACAACTCGTTCCAGCGCATACTGTGCATGTGTATGTAAGACTATGAATTTTTATCCGTACAGAGATCAATAATACTATCGGGTAGATAGACTATGTTCGTATTTCGTATAATATCATTTATTCCTGTACCTGTGAAGTAAGAATCGTGGACCCCATGCTCAGACAAACGTTGTGACGTTGTCGCTAGCTACTAACGTGTCGTAGTCTAAAGGTGGTGATGCATGAACATGTACCTTAACCGGTGCTGTTTGAGTGTTATGTCGTTTGTGTCGTTTAAGGTCGCGAATAATGGAAAACACCATCGCGGACGTTTATAGTAAAAGGGTACGCCGCTCTTCGTAATTTGTTTAGCAACCGATTGTAAGCTGACAAGACATGTCTTTTGCAGCAACTGGATACCGATCATTGGCGATGAGCAGGTATCCCTGCCATAGCCCACTAAAAACCTATCTACATATATTCTGTCGTTTAAAGGTAAATAGCTAAGCTCCTGCCTCCTTCTACGGAGTACGATGCTGTGTAACAGGAAAACCCGGGCCATGGCGGTGTACGGATGTTTATAGCTAATTAATTGATTACATAACTCGTAAATAAACAAAACTACTCAAAGAAGATATATTCCAAAAGAGGAAAAAAGTAAACTGAAATCAAAACAAGCTGTCTGTCATTAAGGATGAATCTTTCGATATTGAGAAAATCATCTTTGAGTCTAAACTTCTCATCTATTGCACCTCAACTGCTTCGAAAGTGACCTTAATCGATAACGAAAGATGATGGTCAAGTCCCATAATAACCATGGCAATGGCCATGCTGGTAACAATAACAGAAAGAAGACACACAATAACCAGCACCAAAATCAAAGCCAGAGTCACAATCACAATCACAACCAAAACCAAAACCAAAATCAGAACCGTAACAGAAGAAATCACCACCCTAACACATCAAGCAACAATCAACATCCTATAAATGTCAAGAAACAACCTCCATCAATATCCAATATTTCTGAGTACCAACAATCAGTAGTATATGGTGCTCTGGACTACAAATTACCTGAACCTTTATTGAGACAAGCCTCTCTTGGGACACAGCAATCTTCTCTACAAATCAATGAATTACCAAAGTTTGTCGAGAGACCAGCTGCTCTACTGGTAAATACCAGACTACGTGCCACTTATCTTGAATCACTTAAAGATGCTGAGAACCCAATGAGATCCTCAATGAACATGAGTGATCCTGCCGTTCAAATAGTACTATCTAACAGATCAAAAGCAAAAACACTAAAACTAGGAGATACTGAACTATCAGCATACACATCCAACAAAAAACCACCTGCAAAGAAACTAGTGAATAAACTTTTAACGAAAGAGTCCTTGGTTTCTACCCCACTCAAAAGAAACAGAGATGAATTCATTGAAGTCAGCTCATCAATCAAGAAGAACAAGAGAACATTGGAATTACAACAGCAAGAAACCTCAATGATGGATACAACAATGGAACTAAGTTTCGAGGGAAAAGCAATGGATAGAAGTGATCTAGTTAAACTTGTTGATAGCAGTATGATTGTTCCAGATGAAAGTCATTTACAGGATGCCAATGACCAACATAATACCCAGCAAAACAGTTTCTTTGATACTAAGAATCTGCTGCAGTATACTGATTTCAATTTCGAGTTTAGATCTTAAACTTGAAGTGACTTGGTGTTTTTCTGATCTCAACAGACAAATGTTCTAAACACATAAAACAATATCCCAATAATCCAACTGAGATAACAGTTGTTTATATTTTTAGTTGGTTTCTTTTTTCTTTTGCTTTGTTTTATATTTTTATACCACATGGACTGTGCCTTATATCTTCAAAAGTGGTGGAACTTACGACTACTACAAAAGACAGCTTATTCAACAATTATTTGAAATTGATTTAGTGAACTAATTTCACAATGAACCATGTATGCTAATATACAAATACCCCTTTTTTATGAACCTAGTGACTTTTATAAGTCTTATGTACAAGAATCGTTTCGTGTTTTTTTTCTTTCATTAACTTTAGAGGGAAAGGGAGAACCACTATAATCTATGTGTGCTTTTTTTTTATCGTACTTCCATGAAGTACTTCATCTTTTCACCTCAAAATTTAAAGTGCTTTTTCAACAGTGAAACCTGGATCACTCTTTCTTAATTCTCTTTCTTGTGATTTCTTTAGTTTGTGAGGAACGATTTCAACATCAACTAGTTCTTTGACTTTTAGAATCATACCAGCTGCACTTGGTGAGATTTCTCTGTATGATACAGAGCCAGTTCTCTTTAGACCTAACTTAGTGACTGTATCTTTGATTCTTGGGGGAAGAGCAATGGTAGATCTCTTTAGTACCACTCTGTAAAAGGACATTATGTATGGTTGATTCTTGAGATTGTAGTGTCTATCTGTTTGTCATTCGGTGCACTTCTTTATTTCATGGCCAATTTTTTCATGCTACACAAAATGTCTGAGGCGAACCGGAACTCACGTGCTTTAAAATCGAGTTCCGGGAAATTGTTTATTGTATTAACGTTGACACATAACTTGAAGAATAGAGAGAGACCACCCTTTCAACATATAAGTACTTGAGTGCACTGGAGGTTAGCAAAAATGTCAGAGGAAGATAAGATTCTCAAGCGTGCTCTATATGACATGCACGAAGGTCTTGTGTTTGTCATTGAATTGACAGACACATTACTACTCATTGATCCTATAAGTGGTCAAAGTCACCTACAAATAATTCTTGAAGCTATCCAAGAGTCGATGGCACACTCGATCATAACACTACCTGGTACAGGATATGGTGTTTATTTATTCAATGGGTCAATTACCACAAAGGGCTGTAAGCCTGGAATTGAGAGACTATTCGGGCTACAAGATTTGAATCCAAAGGATATGAAAATCATCCCTGATATATTGGAAGAAAGTGAACCTAAGGACGATAACCTTGATGAAAGACCTTATGTTCCACTAGCTGAAAGATTCAAACCTGCTGAGACACCTACTAGTGAGAACCCATTAGATGATGTTTTACGTGTTGTTCAAGATGACTTTTTGACTAAAAAGGAGTTTCAAAAGCTTTACACCAACAAGAAGATATTTTTGTTTACTGATAACGATGAACCTATTGATCCTTCTAACTCCATCCAAAAGAATATTTTGAGAAACACATGCATAAATCTGGACGATAGTTATATCAACATCTATCCATTCTTCATATCTACGGAGCATAAACCGTTCAATGATAAACTTTATTCAGAATTGATGTTGACAAACAATGCAATTGACACAGTCACACAAGATTCAGATAATGATACATTAATCTTTGATGGACCAAATACAAAACCAATTGATGTTAAGTTTATTAAAGAACGTATCTCAACACGTAAAGAGATCAAAAGAAGACAATTGGAAACAATACTAGAGCTGGGTGAAGGTATAGTAGTTGGTATAAAGGGTTATTCTGTGTTTTCCCATGAGCAGGCTAGAAGAGCAAAATATCTCTATGAAACTACAAATTTCAGAAAGAATGTGTATTCCAATAGAAGACTTATTAATGAGAAAACTGGGGAAGAGTTTGAAGAGACTGCTAGAGTTTATAAAACAGGATCAGGTACTTCGGACTATATCAAGTTGACTGAAGAGCAAACTGCAGAGCTTGCTAAGTATCACGAAACAAGAGATACTTTTTTAAGACTATTAGGATTCAAAGATGAGCTATCAGGTATTAAGTTACACTACAATGTTACAACGTCTTCATTTATTGTGCCTGATGAAGATGCAGTTTCTGGATCAACAAGAACTTTAACAGCATTATACAAGAGTTTGTCCAAGCAGAAGAAAGTTGGTATATTCTTTGGCAAAACAAGAAAAAGTGGTCAACCAGCTTATTACACACTTCAGGCATCACAAAGACCTTTCCCAGAAGGATTTTTCTTGATAAGGCTTCCTTTCCTAGATGATATTAGAAAAGTACCTGAAGGTTTTGAGAGCTCGACGTTATCTAAAGAATCAAAATACGATGAACAGTTAAAGAAGATTACGAGATTAATACTACTACAATTGAAGTTGAAGAATGGCTATAGACCAAGTGAGTTCAAGAATCCTACACTTCAACAACATTTCAGAGTGCTTCATGATTATCTTCTACAAGTCGAGCAGAACCCTGATGAAGATGAGATAGAGAAATTACTAAAGAACGATGATACCTTATACAAAATCCATCAGGTCAGACAACTTGTTGAGGGGTCCCAACTGGATGAGTCCAAGAGCAGGATATACAAATACATCAAAGAATGGAACAGACTCCAGAAGGCAAATGTATAGCAATATTATGAACCACGTTTAATCAGATAAGTGTAAGTGATTCTGTATTCGGTAGACACCACATCCCCAAGAGTTTTCGCTACCATAAAAAAAAGCACCAGTTCGAGGAAAGAAAAAAAAAGTTAGCCGGTAATTTGAATATTTGAATATACATAGTCGGTATCAAAGATTATCAATTCATTGAGCAAATTAAATATTCATACAACATAAACCACTAATACAAGATGATGAGATCTACATTGAGACTGAAGCTTACCAACAATCTCTTTTATACCACTTTTGCCGTGTGTTTTGTGACGGTTGCAGGCTCTTCTGTTGTTCCATGTCCAGCCCACACTATAAATAATGAAGATGAAAGAAAATATCTACAGGAACACATTCCAAAAAAGAACTGAAAAAAGGGGAAGTGCATGTCCTACGTACGCTAGGCTATTTAATGGGTAAAGGTTACGAAAATGTCATTTGTTTTAATTGTTTTATTTGATTTATTGGGTACATAAATTTGGTTATTTATTTATGTTATGTGTGTCTAGTTGGTTCTTGTTAATAAAATTCTGGCCAATCACAGCACTGGAAATTCAAACTGGAGACTTTTTTTTGTTTTTGTAGAAATCGAAGTTTTTTTTCTTTTTTCTCTTCTTTCGCGAAAAACATGTTTCGCGCTGGGGGATGAAACACCCAGACACCATTGGGTGGTTGGGCTGAAATACATATGTCTAATTTGATTATAACTTCTACCAAAATAAGAGATATTGATAGTAGATGATTCGCCAATCAACTTACCATTAATTAGTTATATGTTGTCTTTATACCCACGGTTCTGAACCATACAATCGGTCCATACAAAGCCATGGATGGTAGACGCAAGACTATAGAGTAGTGCTAACATATTATGTTCGGTTCTGCCATGTTCTGAGTCAACCATTTCTCATGCAGCTACTCATCCAATATTCACCTATTATTTTGTATGCTGAACATGACCATGAGCTATATTGACTAGCCAGCTTGTTGATTTAATATTGATCTAATGCTTTTCAAAGCTCCACAATCTTGTTGGAGCTTAAATGACTATATCATAGAGAATACACAAGCTTTGGCCACAATTTACCCCCATAAACGCTGCATTTTACGCAATTACTCTGTAATTTCACACGCTAGTGAATGGTAGGTACATTCTCACTGCCTAGTTCAACTACTATAAGAGAATATTCACTACATTTACAAGTAGCTATAATGCTATATAGCCATAATGAATATCTGGTCTCTGTATTTGGTTAGAGCAGGTGCCAAAAAATGAAAATTGGATGGCGGCAGTTTTTTTTTGTTTAAAAAACAAAGACAGCTTTCATTTAACTACCACCCTAAAGAAACATCTCTAGCAGGCTAAAACAGCTTAAACAACCTTCTCTTCGTTTTCGAACTCTCCCCTTTCCATTCTCATTCTCACTCTCACTCTAATTAGCCATACCCGCCATGTCTGACTCTGACGACTTGTACGAAATCGACGAATCTCACAACGCTATCGAAATTCCTCAACAGGAAGAACACCCAGTAGCAGAGGTGGAAAAAGAAGACAATGAAAGCGATCACTTGTACGACTCTCTGGACGAGGAAGAAGAAGAAAAAAGACTCTCTGAACACTCCAAAGATACTGACACTACTGACGTTACTGATACCACTAAAGAGGAATCTACTACAAATGAACAACAGCCCTTAGAACAACCACAAACTGAAACGGAAACTCAAGGAAAAGAAGAACAAAAGCAAGAAGAATCTCAAGATCAGGTCAACGAGGAAGAAGAGGAAGAAGAAGACGAGTACGACCCTACCGCTATTGACGATACCGACAACGTCTCTTCCACAAACGCTGATCAAGTACAAGATAACGAAGGAGAAGAGGATGAAGATGATGAATACGATCCTATCTCTTTAGACTCTGCATCAGCCGATGTAACTGAACAACCTCAAACTGCTGTAACCCCCTCTACTCTATCTTCTCAATCTACTCAAAGCTCTCAACAAACTCCGGTTACTGATGCCAAACTCACTTCTGAACTAACACTAAAACTATTCTCTGACCCTACTTTCATCAAATTATCATATGCTGATCAACAGAAGAGAGTTCTCGAAGAGTTTGCTAAGTTATCCTCAAACTCACCATCATTTCAATCAAATTCACTTGCAAGGGCCCAAGAAAGAGGTGCACACAGACCTGACTTTGAATCTCCTATGACTTTGGAAGAAAGACAAAGGTATAACACCTTCCTTGACAATGAGGCCAAGTATTCCAGAAGACAAGCATTTAAACCATACTCGAGATTGTACGTTGGTAACTTACCTGCTAATTTCTCAAAAGAAAACATTTTTAGAATGTTTAGTGTTTATGGTAACTTGTTACATATCTCCCAAAAGAATACATTTGCTTTCTTGCAATATGATGATGCTGATTCTGTTTTGAAAGCAATTGAAGCTGAGAAAGGTATCAAATTATATAATAAGGATTTATATCTTGAAGTTGCAAAGAATTCAAGACCTGATGCGGCTGATTCAAGGGGCTCAACAAGTCAATCTGATGATTTCCATGACTCAAGAAAAAGAGATAGATTTGATAGATCTCAACAATATGATTCTTCATCTAGATATGGATCAGATAGATCATCAAAGAGAAGACGTGGTGGACAAGTTGAAGTTAAAGTCTTTGTTAAACAAAGTGCTGATTCACAATATGCAAGAGATGTTTCAAGAACTTGGGAAGCTTCTGGATTTGAAGTTGATGTTGAATATTTGAAACCAGGTCAAAACTTGGACAAGATGGTTAATAATGCTGCATATTCTGGTGTTTTGAGTGTTGCTTTGGTCAATAAGAATAGATCATTAGATGTTTTCATTTATGAAAATACCCCAGATGGTGGAATCAGATTTGATGAATACATGGCAATCAATGAAAACGATGCACTTTCACTATTGACAAGATCTAAAAGTTTACGTCAACCATCAAGATCAAATGGACCTGCCGGATACGGTGCCAGTGCTCCTGCTCCTGCTTCTGCCCCATACAACCCACAACCAACGTATACCAATCCACCTGCTGCTAATATCGGAGGTACTGATCCTGCAGCCATTTTACAAGCTTTAGGTCCACAAGGTGTACAGAGCTTATTATCAATATTACAATCACAAGGCCAACAACAACCTGTTCAGCAAGCTGCACCAGCATACAACCCATATCAACAACAGCAACAACCACAACAACCACAACAAGCATACAACCCATATGGGCAGGCTCCAGCCCAAGCACTTGCAGTGGGTGGTGTTGATGTTGCATCATTATTGAGTAAGTTACAACCTCAAGCAGCTCCTCAACAACAACAGTATAATTCATATAATCCTTATCAACCTCAAACATCTCAACCACTACAACAACAACAACAACAACAACAGCCTCCACAACAGCCACAGGGTGCACAAAATGTTGCTTCTTTGTTGGCTTCCTTGTCAGCATTGAATCAACATAAATAGTGTGCTTAAAATACACGTTTAATTGTATTAATAAGTTATAGCTGTAGCTTTATAGGGTAAGTCAAAGAAATAGTATTCTTACAAAAGGACATCATTAAACTCATTATTTATTTAGCAATTATATAAATAGACTATCTCTCTTTTATCTTTAGTTCAAAGAGTTATGGTATAAACACTTTACTAAAACCTTCAACATTTCCTCTACAACAAACACAAATTCTAAAACCTCTGACACCCAAATTGACCCTACAACTTTCACATAATGCAAAACATTTACAAGGCCATAATATGATTGATCTTTGGTTTGTTTGACATACGACACATGGAGTTTCTTCAAATTCATCAACACCCGTCTCATCTATATTCGAATCTTCAATATGGTCATGATCATGGGTATGGGTATTAGTGGCTAAGTTTCTGTTTTTCAGGATGACTTCTCTTAAGAGATCATCTTGGTTAATCTCTGCATATTTACTTCTAGTGATTCTTTGATCTTGTGATAAGTGGGTTCGTAGGCTGTTCAAGAGAGAAACATCATCGATGCTGGTTGGGTTTATCAATTGTATCAAGTCTTTTGATTGGAATAATTCATTCAATGGTTTCTCTTTGTGTGTTGGTGGTGGTGGTGGTTGTTGTAGTAGTGGGGTTTCAAACGGACGTTTGTTTGGGTTTTGTAGTTCTCGTAGTGATGATAAAGTTGGTATGTATTCTGATTGTTCGAGTTCTTCAGCATCAGAATCAAATTCCAATGGATCAAGATCACTTTCTGATTCATATTGGAAATCTTCAGAGTCATCAGTGAATACATTTTCTTCAACAACTGTGAATGGTGTATTGGATTGAAGTGGGAATTTTGAAGTCGATAAGAAAAGTCCACTTAGATTTGTTGGAATTGTGATTTTCTTTGGTGGTTTCTTGGATTTTAAGAATGGAAGTTTCTTAACTGCTAGTTTGGAGAATGCTCTCACTAGTTTCCAAAGATTGGAAAATTTCTTAAGGATTAACCATGAATTGATAACTGTTACATCGGAGCTTGTAGCTTTAGTTACCGTTAATTTCTTCATGATTTCACGATTGTTCTCGACCTTGTTGAAATATCCACTTAATAAATAACCAGTACCATCTATATCGTCATTATCTTTTTCGAGGTATGTTCTTGTGCTTGCAACTAATGATGAATATTCATTAACGTAATCTTCATTATCAACAGCAGTGAATATTATCAAACCAAATCTCATCAAAACCGAATTAAAATCATCATTCAACTGTACGTTGAGAGAATCTCTCAAATTCTTCATCATTGGTGTATATGTCAACTCTTCACTTGAACCATTGATCCAAACTGCAAGTCCATAAATAGACATACAGAAACTAGTTATAGATAAGACAGCTAATTGTGGAGTGACTGATATGACCACGATCCAAGGGAAATTGATCAAGTCACCTGTATAGATATTGAAGACAAAATATGATAAGAATAAGACACCCATGATTGTTGATGGGATCAATTGATACTTCTTCAAGTTTGTTAATCCAAGAACTTGAATGATTAGTTGATTAGTTAATGAAAATAGCAATATCACTAATAATTGTATAGGTGGATTCTTCAAAAATTGTGATTCTTGAAATGCTAATGATTGTTCAAATAAAGTCAACCCAGTATCATTAGAAGGTAGTTGACCAGATGCAATTGAAAGAAAGGTTTCTAAAAATTGAGATGCACAAAGTGTGATGAATATTCTCCATAATAATGCATCTACCCGTAATTTTGTCAGTGGAGTAGTAGAGATCATCTTGTTAGCATTTATGAGAAAGCCTCTCAAACCAGGAGAGTACAATGTGAATTGCAATACGACTTCACCTAACATACGTAGTAAGAAGAATATTGCGATTGATCTCAATGCAAATTTAGCAGCTGTTGATGGAGTTTTCCGTCTTCTATTGTTGGAAGACCTGGACGAAGCAAACACAACGGTTCTATTCAACAAGATAGCCATAATCATACAGACCCCAGCATACGGGCTGACAAAGTAGTTGAAGTTCAAGACAACTCTGGAAGCTTCCAGATCTTGTAGTTCTTGTAAGTTCTGGACCGATCTTTGTTGTTCTTGTGCCATGTCTTTGATTGCATTTGAGAGCGATGTCAATAACCGCGTAAGCAGGAATGACGAGTCTGTTGAGTTTTGACTGCTGAGCACATTGGTGGTGTTGGCAGCCATTGATGAAGTTGCCATGGTTCTATTGGCAACTTTAGAGTTGAGAAAAGAGGTCTATTGTCAGAAACAACTGGTCTTTCCAACTATGACGTTAGATCAATACACAGTTCTTAGCTTGTTTAGCTTCTGGGGAAAAGGAGAGTATTGTCATATTTTGCTTATGTAATTGGGTCACGTGGATATCACGTGGGTATCAGGTGAGTGGCTACGAATACCGAAATCGGAAAGTAGGTACATCTTACTATTATTCTGTTAAGCGTAAACGAGTTGATGAAGATGAGCAAGTTGTTATCAAATGATCTATTAACGAGTTCCATGCATATTGGCTATTGGGCTCTGGTTGCTGTTGCTGAATGTACCCATCCCTAACTTGCCCAACGCCCAACCGCATATTCGCCTACGTCCAGCTTCATCTGCTCGGTAATTTGAGGATACTACGATTAACGATACTATGATGGTTCCAAGTCGCTGCAAGTGGAAAGGAATTTATTGCATGATACTAACAAAAATCATGTCAGACTGCCATTGCATCATGAGAAACGCACATTAATTGCG
Source organism: Wickerhamomyces ulmi (assembly GCA_030569675.1). Lineage (NCBI taxonomy): Eukaryota > Fungi > Ascomycota > Saccharomycetes > Phaffomycetales > Wickerhamomycetaceae > Wickerhamomyces > Wickerhamomyces ulmi. The sequence goes on from JAJMLN010000012.1 coordinate 183,222, forward strand.
CCAACAACGGGTGATAGAGACGCCATAAACACTCTAAATACTGAGAGAGTATTAACAGTACTACCACTGTTACTATGACCTAATCAATTAAGACTTTGTTGTTGTTACTCCTCATTAACTGGACTGGCCCGTTGGAGAAGGTGTTTTTATTTGAGCGTTTGTTTGTTTGTTGGTTGGGGCAATTTATAAATTTGTTGGCGTTTTGTCACTCCACCCAAAAAACACAGGAAAAACACCGGCAAAAATATGTCACATAAACGAATAACAAATAATTGCCATTTAAATTATATTGCCAAAAGTGGAATGGTTTGCATGTCTAGAAGTGGACCTTTTCTGTGGTATTACTGGAGAACGCAGTAGGGGAACTGATCGGCCTATTCCTTGTGGTGCGATTTTATGGTACATGCAAGCCTCCTATTTCGCATCTGCTGTTTAAATGTGTCAATCTGGCAGGTGTTGCTTGTACATATGACCTGATGATCGAACACATATCTACATATTAAACACCCATTTCTTAGATTTATAAATACTACACAAAAGGTACTGAAAATCTATCAAGGCTTTGAAGCATAAAGGACCCTTTCCTTGGTATAAGAATAGATATACATCACACGACACTATGACAAACTTCGACTTTACTGGAGCATACGTTAACCATTACAAAATCATCAAGCTGATAGGCACTGGTGCTTATGGTCTTGTCTTCTTAGTTCAAAACACAAGAACTAATGGCCTATTTGCAATGAAAGTGATAGCCAAAAAACTGAAAAAAGACTGTGAGAAACAAAGCGAATACCTTTCCATGCTACTGTACTCCAACTTATCTTGCCTACAAAACCTCAACACTTTTAACCTTGCCAAATTATCCCAACCACTACTCATAAACCAACGTCATCCATTCTTTTTGAAAGAGATTAATATGCATTTACAAGTTCATCAACATCCAAATGTGATATCAATTCATGAAATCTTTGATTCCCCATTTGCAGTGTTTGTATTCATGGACTATTTCCCTGAAGGTGATCTTTTCACAAATGTTGTCGATAATGCAAGATATATCAACTCTAGTCCATCATTGATCAAAAGAGTCTTTACACAATTGGTCGATGCTATCTTATATTGTCACTCAAAAGGGATCTATCATTGTGATATCAAACCTGAAAACATTATGTGTACTTCAAATGGTGAGTTTTTAGCCATTGCAGATTTCGGCCTAAGTACATCTGAGAGATTCTTAAGTTCAAATGTATGTATTGGCTCTTCATATTACATGGCACCTGAAAGAGTGAAGGCAAAAGGTTCTACTAGATTAATTGAAGAAAAATATCCTTCAAACATGGGTGATTTATGGTCATTGGCCATCATTTTAATAAACCTAACTTGCATGAGAAACCCATGGAATAAAGCTTCAATTGAAAGTGATAAAACATATAGAGCGTTTAGACAAAACAACAATGTGTTGAAAGATATATTACCAATTTCTGAAGAATTATATGAGATCTTGATTGGTTGTTTAAGAGAGAACCCATATGAAAGAATCTCATTATCACAATTGAGAGAAAAAGTTATTGATTGTAAAGCTTTTACAAAAGAAGGTCCATTATCACAAGAAGATACTATGGATTCTGAATCTGAATACTTGACCTCTGATGCAGATTCATTAAACTCATACGATCACCATAAAGATGAACTAGAATTAGAATTAGAATTAGAAGATTACGAAACTCATGAATATCAAATTGATCCAATTGAAAAATTTAACAAAGCTGGACTTGATTTCGATATTGGTTCAATCGTTCCTTGTGATCCTCAATCCACACAAGATAACTTCTCAACTATTTCCATTGCTAGTTTCAACATAAACTATGAATCACGCAGAAATACAATCCCCTTATTTCATTAGTAATGAATAACTAGTGAAGTATAACACATTAAAATTATGACCATATTATGAAACCCCACTACCCCTTTATAATTACACTTATATATAAACTATATACGACTACATGACTCTAATACACTAATTAATGATGATGCTAATTAATAATCAAGTACATGTCTTGATTAAGTGTATAAGACAAGCTGCTTAAACGAGCTCTACAGTTAATGTTCTATTGTAATATCAAAAAAAGCCGTGAATGTGTATATATTAGTTTAAATAGATTTATAGCCATATTTTCATTAGATCATTTGTCAGAATCGATTACAGTTGATCGACTATGATAATTTCATTACAAAGAAATATGCTCAGATGATAGTTTTTCAATGACGATGGATGAAGCACCACCACCACCGTTACAGATAGCAGCAACACCAATCTTACCGTTTTCTTGATGTAAAACAGAAGTCAAAGTGACAATGATTCTAGCACCAGAAGCACCTAATGGATGACCAATGGCAACAGCACCACCGTAAACGTTTAGTTTTTCATCTGGAATTCCCAAGATCTTTTGGTTAGCTAGACCAACAACGGAGAAAGCTTCGTTGAATTCAAAGAAATCAATGTCATCTAAAGTCAATTTAGCGTGTTTCAAAGCTTTTGGAACGGCTAAAGCTGGAGCAGTAGTGAAATCTTCTGGGTTTTGAGCAGCTTCACCCCAACCTAAGATTCTAGCAATTGGAGTCAATTTCAATTCAACCAATTTTTTGTGAGAAACTAAGATCAAAGCAGCAGCACCATCGTTGATTGGAGAGGCGTTAGCAGCAGTGACAGTACCGTTTTCTTTTTGGAAAACAGTTCTAGCAGATTTTAGTTTGTCAATGTTTAGTTTTGTAGATTCTTCATCAACTTCAATGACAGTATCTGGTTTACCTCTGAAACCTTTAATGGTAACTGGAGCAATTTCATTTTTGAATTTACCAGCTTGGTGAGCAGCTTGAGCTTTTTGGTAAGAAGCAATAGCAAAGTTATCTTGGTCTTCTCTGGAGAAAGAGTGGTCTCTAGCACATTTTTCAGCACTGACACCCATGGCGGTACCATCGTAAGCATCAGCTAAACCATCACGTTGTAAACCATCAACAAGAACAGAGTCACCGTAACGAGCACCACTACGGGCGGCTGGAACGTAGTATGGAGCGTTGGTCATGGATTCGGCACCACCAGCAACAACAATGTCGGCGTTACCTAATAAGATGGATTGAGCAGCGATGATGGTTGATTTCAGACCAGAAGCACAGACTTTGTTGACGGTGGAGGCAACGGTGTCAATTCCTAAACCAGATTTCAAAGCAACTTGTCTAGCTGGGTTTTGACCGACGTTGGCTTGGATAACATTACCAAAGACGATTTCTTCAACGTCAGTTGGGTTGATTTCTGGAACTTTGGCCAAAGCAGCCTTGACAGCATGGGAACCAAGATCAACGTAGTTTTGGGAGGCAAGAGAACCTTGGAAAGAACCGATTGGGGTTCTGGCAGCAGCAACGATATAGACAGAGTTATCAGACATGATTTGATATGGTGATTGGTGGTTTTGTTGTCTGTAGTTGGGTCAAGTGTGGTGTAACGAAGTGGGTTTTGTGTGCTTTTTGTATCTCGGTTACTCGTTTGTCCAAAAAAACAAGTCGCGCGTTTGGAAGGCTAAACGAGGCTTACCCCACTGGTCACGTGTAGTGTCACGTGATTACTGTATTTTTTCTCGAATTCGCGGAAACCCGCGAAAGACCGCGAATGCTCCCTTTCAAACAGCTCGAAAAATACGTTCAAACAGTAAACAAAAGGTACTGAGAGGTCACTATAGAATCAACCACAATCAGCTTCTGAGAATCCCTGATTACGCGTGTAGCAGGTGATTAATACAATGGGTGACGTGCTGAGGATTTTCGAGCAAAATAACACCGAAAAACTGTACTCGGTGGCCCTCAAATTGTTCCAAAAGGGTATATTCAGTTACTATCTATCTCATCAACAGCTGCAGGTTTTAGAACAAATCTTAGTCCACTCGAAAGACGCCAAAAATGTCTTTAGTGCATTCATTAACTCGAAGCTCTCTTTGAAGTTTACAGAACCACACATTCTTCCTGATTCACAGAACCAATCAGACGAAAATACACAGAAATCTAACTCCACTGGTACTCCATTGTCTACAAAAACTCAAGACTCTGGTCCAAAGACCGAGCAAAAGGGAACTCCAGTACCTACAAATGGACAACTAAGCAATAACAAAGACAAAGATAAAGAAGATGAGAAATCAAAATCAAAATCAGAAGAGAAATTTGAAGCTGACGATATAATAGCTGAACAAACCATTGCAAATGGTGTTGAATCAGCAAGATCACTAGCTTTGAAAATCCGTTATATCTTATATGATAGAGCAGTGTTATTACATTACAATGATCTTGATGATGAGGCTGAATATGAGATCCTTGAAGCAGCCGCTAACGAAATTGATGTCGAAAAACCTTCAGATGCACATGCTGAGACTCAACCAAAGAAAACTGAGACTAATTATGACGACGATTACGACGATGAAGATGATGACGAGGAAGAGGAAGAGAAAGAGTCACAAGATACAAAAAATGACAGCACAAATGGAAGTAACATAACAAAAGGAACTGATACAACTATCGATCAAGCATATGATTCAGATGGAAACTTAGTGTTAGAAGTACCCATTGTCCAATCAGATTCCAACCAGTTTGACCCTCAAAAGCTTATAGTAAACTTCAACAACATATACCATAACTTTGAAAATGATAAAGAGACTCTTATCAAAAGAAGAAAACTAGAGGAGAATGATAAATTGTTGGAAGAGAATGATCAAACAGAAGTTAGTGATTTATTCTCTATGAACCTTGGTGCTGCCAATCTTTCTTTAAAACACTTGTTACGTTCAATTGATGATAACAAGGAAAAATTAAACCTTCAGGATAATGAACTCCGTCAATTGATCATGGATGTTCGCAAAAATCGTTCAAAATGGGCAAGTGATGATAAAATTGGTCAAGAAGAACTTTATGAAGCATGTGAAAAAGTTGTGATGGAGTTAAGAGGATACACTGAATATTCAACCGCATTTTTGAACAAAGTCAGCAAAAGAGAAGCTCCAAATTATTCTCAAGTTATCAAGAAACCAATGGATCTAAACACTATATTGAAGAAGCTTAAAGCTTTCCAATATAAATCAAAAACTGAATTCGTTGATGATGTGATGTTAATTTGGAAGAACTGTTTGACTTATAACTCCGACCCAAGACATTTCCTACGAGCACATGCTATTGCTATGCAAAAGAAATCTCTACAATTGATTCCATTGATTCCTGATATCACAGTACGGGATCGTTCTGAAGTGGAAGCTGAAGCCGAAGCTGAGTTAGATGGTGAAGCTGACTCTAGTACTCCTGCTCCTTCTGGTAAATCAACCTCAAAGAAAGGTAAAAAGAGAACAAGAAACGGTGAAATCAAAAAGGAGACTGCAGAATCCACTGTTCGGGATGATACTCCTGTTGTTGAAAGTGAGACAAAGGCCGTAACTAATGGATCTGGTGTTGAATCAGCCGCATCTGCTACTCCAGCGGTACAGACAGCTGATACAGCCACCCCATCTAAACAACAAGTCGGAGAATCTACTGAAATTGAAGAGGATGATAATGGTGAAACAAATGAATATTTGAACACAGAGAATAACGACAAAGATGATTTGGAAATGAGTACATGGAAAAATTTAACCTCAAAAGTCAGAGCTGATCTATGTATCAGAAGATCAGAGTTGTTCAAAGATCAGCAACTAAATCCAAATACTGAAGCAATTTTGAGTGGTTCAAAAACGCTAAAGGATCCTGAAAGAAAGCGCTCTAATGATACCAAAAAATTACAGACAGTGTTCAAGCCAACATCACAAAAGATCGAGGAAGAACCATATCTTTTAGAATACGACATGGCAGGAGTCTTACCATCATTAGCATATAAAGGTTTAGATGAAGAGGAAATAGAACTCAACGAAGCCAAACTTGTGGATAAAGTGCTTGAACAAGGTGGGTTCACTGAACCTTCTCAATTTGCACCAAAGAATGGTGGATTGAACAAAGTGATTAATGAAAATATTAAAGAAATGCAAGAAATAAGAAAATTGTGTTTCAAAATCTCTCTGATTAGACAAATGCAACAACAACAGTTTTTGCATCATTCTCAATTCAAACCACCTGAAATTGAAGAAATTAATGACTCTATTGACCTTGACCCTATTTCAAGACTAGAAAACCATGATAAATTCAATAAGGAGCTAATATATAATGTTTTGAAGAAACGTGTCTCCAAAATTGCAATGCTCGGTGGATTTGAATCAACAGAATACTTTGCTATTGATACATTGACTCAGGTCACTGGTGATTTTATGGATAATTTGGTCAAGACCTTGAAAACTCATATTGAAACACCGTCTGTTAATAAAGACAAGAAGGAAAAGAATATCTTACATTTGTCATTATTACAAAATGGTATTAAGAAACCTGATGATTTATATATTTACGTTCATGAGAATGTTTTAAGACAACATGCAAAACTAAAAGATCTGAGAGCAAATCTGTCCAACTTCCTGAAAACTCTATTGAGACCCGCTGTTGATTTAAATAATGAGAAAACATTCGATGATAATAGTGAACAGTTTGTTTCTGGTGATTTCTCTAATGAAATTGGTGAAGATTTCTTCGGTTTCAAAGAACTAGGTCTTGATAAAGAATTTGGTATGATTGGAAATACCATCCCATTGCATTTATTACATTCAAGATTTGCTGAAGTTAACCAAACAGATGATGTCATCCACGTTAAACGTGAGCCTTTTGAAAAAGAACCATTCAAGAGATTAATTGATGAAGATATTGTTAATGAAATTGGACTAGTTCAACCATTCTTAAGAAACGTTGTGTTAGAACGCACCAAGATCTTCAACTCTAAACAAATTAAATCTAAAAGAGATGTTCAAGAATATCTGGCAAATGCAACTGGTGTTGTATTAATGGATGATGAAGATTACCCAAAGAAACAACAAAAACCAAAACTACCTCCTAATGGAAAAATCCCAATCACAAAGAAAAAAATCACTGCACATACATTTTTCTTACCTGAAGGCCAACCAGACCAATTGCAACAGAAATCTCAACAACAGCAGCAACAACAACAACAATCAAGTTCCGATAACTTACAATCCGAGTCTTCCGTTAAAGCTGAAAGTGATTTCAATAGTATTGGACTGGATGATGATTACGATGAAGACGATGAACCTTTGAGTTCCCAAGTTAGTTTGATCCCGGAGATCAGTGGTAGCTTAGGATTGTGATATTACCCAACATATTCTCTAGTGATATTTACAGATATATATATCAGACCTACATAGTTGTTATACGTTTTAAATATTAGAGCTTTAATTGATTCATATGTCGTGTATTTTCGTTCTTCATTTCTGTTTCTTTCTTTGATACATGTTATCGTTATTATCCGAATTGAAAGCCCTCTTAGCAGTTGATTGAGAAGAAGTTATATCGCTATCATCGGTTTGAATTCTTCTTGAAGGATATTTGAATGATTGTCCTTCAAAGATATTGTCAGATACTTTTGGTGCTTCTAGAAAGTAAGGATGCAATAATGCATCGAATGCAGTCATTCTTCGTGATGGATCATATTCTAATAAACTTGATAATAATTGTAAACATTTCTTATTCGTACCTCCAATTGATTGATACCAAGCTTGAAGGTTAGATGGAAATTGTTTGAAATGTTGGAATGAGTTATATTCAGGATATTTTTGTAATGATGGCCATTTATCTGTGGTTGGAGTTCCTAATATCTCCACAATTTTTTGCATTTGATTTCTTTGGAATGGAACAGATTTCTTGTTATCCATTTTGGCTTCTTCACCTTTGAAAATAGGTCTTAAAGCAAGTAACTCTGCAAGAATACATCCAGCAGCCCAGATATCAATGGCTGGAGTATAATGTCTTCCTCCTAACAATAATTCAGGAGCCCTATACCAGATAGTAACAACAACTTTATCACCATTATAGAACGTTTGTAAGGGGTTATTGAACTTTCTTGCAAGCCCAAGATCTCCAATTTTGACAACACCTTGAGAAGTTACCATGATATTAGCTGGTTTCAAATCTCGATGAAGAACCCAATTTTGATGAAGATAGGAAACTCCATTAAGGACCTGCCACATAATGGATTTTGTAGTTTGTTCAGGGATAGGTTTAGTCTCAGGATGTGAGTGATAATGAACGATTTGTAGTAAATCATGCTCTGCATATTCAAATACCATATAAATAGATTTGTTCTCAAGTAAAGTCTCGATCAATTTAGAGATATTGACATGATTCACTTCACGACACAAAGCCATTTCTCTAGATGCAGATTGGGAGATACCAGTATATGAAAGAGCATCGCCTTCTTTTTCAGCTTTGAACTTCTTGATTGCAAAGAGCCCCTCATTCTTGGGATCCTTTGATCTGGCTTTATAAACTCTACCATATGTACCTGATGCAATATAACCTATTATCCCATATTTCTCAAGAACTGTTTTCCTTACACTATCTTTTCTTGTTTTATAGGGCAGCAGTGTAAAGACGCTGCTTCCAGCCATCACTGCTGGTCTTGCAGAGTTCTGATATGCATATGATGATGAGCTTGACTGTTGACCTGCCAGATCCTGTTGTTGTTGATGTGACTTTCTGTTTATGCCTGAGCTTGATATGGAATCACCAACACCACCATTGCTGGAAGGCTGGAGTCTGTTCTGTTGGTGCCTCAGAAGGTAATCACGCTGCTGTTGTGTGTCCATTCTAGACGGCTGGTTCGGGAACATGTCGCTAGCAGCTGCTGATGCTTAAAGTCCAATGTACTATACTTATTGGTTCATCAGGGTCTCTACCTTCCTATTCACTATCGCCCAATTAGTGGCCAATATATAAATCGGGAACACTTTTCCGCGAACTTGAACTGTGTTTGGGACGTTGGGGCCCCGGGCTCGTAACAAAACACAATATAGGCAAAATTTGAAGGTCTTCGCAGAGGTAATAAATGTCACAGATGTTGTAGCCATTAAACTAGTTAACAACGTATTTTGGGAAGGCTGTTGAGGATGATCCCGAGGCTGAATATAACAGTGAGGCACCATGTTCGGTCCTTGCCAACCACAGTACGAGTACAGGTGCGGTACAGGTCACACTCTAAATACATAGAGAAACAACTAAAAGTACCACCTGTAAGACAGTTCAAGGGCCCACTACCTGCTAGAGGAAACGAGTGGATTAGAGGTGGGAACTTTGTTAAAAATGACAAGAATTTCATCGATCAGTACTCATCACTTGGAGATATTAAGGATAAAAACTGCATTTATCTAAAAGATGAAGAGCTCCGGTCTCTGATTGATAGTACTCAGTTCATTCTAAACAAGAACGCCTTAAACAACTCTTTGAAGTACCAGAAGTATAACAAGGTGTTTGAAAACTACAAATATCTACCTTTGATGAAAACTGCACTTCGGTCTTTTGAAGATAAGCTATATCATTCACTTATAAATTATAAAGACTCTACAGATGTCAAATTGGAAGATGTGCTGGTACCCTCAGTTGAAAACTTACCAAACTTAATAAGGAACATATCATCTCCAAAGATCCAAGAATATTTCAAAACACTCTCTATTGAAAGCATACCAGATCAAATCTACTACTTCTTCGAACAAACTTTACATAAAGAGTATCGTCTATTGAAAACAAACAGAACACCACCACAGAATATTAAAGTTGACATTTCAAATCCTGCAGAATGGTATCCTAGAGCTAGAAAGATTAAGAGAAAGATCATCATGCATGTGGGTCCAACTAATAGTGGTAAGACATATAACGCTTTAAAGAGATTAAAAGAGTCGAACAATGGTTATTTTGCAGGTCCTTTAAGACTATTAGCAAGAGAGATTTATGATCGTTTCAAATCTGAAGGAATCCGTTGTAATTTGATTACAGGTGAGGAAGTTATAGAAGATCTTGATCAATTTGGTAACAAAGCAACACTATCGAGTGGGACTGTGGAGATGATCGACACAAATACTTACTATGATGTTGTTGTTCTTGATGAGATTCAAATGATTGCTGATGAAACTAGAGGTTGGGCTTGGACTGGTGCATTGTTGGGTGTTCAAGCTAAAGAAATCCATTTGTGTGGTGAAGAACGTGCAGTTCCCCTAATTAAGGAGATGTTAAAGGCAACAGGTGATGAACTTATTGTTAATAAATATGAGAGATTAGGAAAATTGAAAGTTGAAGATACTCCACTTCATAATCAACTGGATGATTTAAGAAAAGGTGATTGTATTGTTGTTTTCAGTAAAAAGAGAATCTTGACTTATAAGATTGAGATTGAAAAATCAACAAAGTTGAAATGTGGTGTTATTTATGGTGCTCTACCTGCCGAAGTTAGAAGCACTGAAGCTTCAAAGTTCAATAATGGTGAATATGATGTGCTAATTGCTTCAGATGCTATAGGTATGGGATTAAACTTGAAGATCAATCGTGTTATATTTGACGATCATAGAAAGTTCGATGGAGAGACAATGGGTGATATTCATGCTGCTCATATCAAGCAAGTTGGTGGTAGAGCCGGTCGTTTCAAGGTTGCACCTAGTAAGAAACAAGATGGAACTAATGATGCAAACGAGATCATCAAACAGATTGAAGTTGATTTGAACGATAATAAAGATACTTCAATTGGTTATGTTTCAGCTTTCACACAAGATACTTTGGATTATGTACGTCGTTGTTTCGATCAAGATATTGAAGATATTCAAACAGCTACCATCTGGCCAGAAGATGAAATTTGGTCCCATTATATCAGTGAATACCCAAGTGGTACTAGATTCAGTGATATTATGAAAGCTTTCAAAGTCGAAGTCAAAGCAACTTCTGGTATTTATGAGGCTGCCAGTATCAAGGATCGTGTTGATAATGTGGCCATCTTTGATAAGGTCAAACAGATGTTAGTGATTGATCAATTGAGAATAAGTAATATTCCATTGAATAATAGAGTTGAGAATTTCCCTGAAGTTATGATGAATTTTGCTTTACAAGTTTCCAGATCTGAAACTAAGAGTGCTTTAGACTTTGAGAATATGAATTACCAATACATCTTGGGAAGAAAATACGTTCCTACAACAAATGAATTAACAAGCCTGGAAACCCTACATAAGAAACTAATGGCTTGGTTATGGATGAACAACAGATATCCAACCTTATTTGTCGATAGAGAAGGTGCCGAAGATCTTAAGACATTAGCTGAAGATAAGATCGAAGAGGCTCTTGAATCATTGAGAGTTGGCAAGATTAGAAGAGGAAACAAAAACGCTAGACCAGATAATAACAAACGCACTTACAAAAGAAGACGGTGAAGAATTAAAATGGTTCTATAATTTAGTTCATGTATATAGTTTTAATGAACCATCTAGTATATAGATATGTGATGATCTAGTCTGACTTAGATTTGATAAATGCAATACCTTCTTCAACGATTTCTTGGACAGATTTTCCAGTAACATCAAGGACTTTAGTAGTTGGTTCAGCATCTGGTGATGGTAGCTCCAAGATCTCAAATTGTGAGTCCAGCATTGATGGTTTCATGAAATGGTTTTTTCTAGCAAGTGTTCTCTTAATCAGTTCTTCTTTGGAAGTATATAGGAATAAATATATGAATCTAGTTTGAGGTGTAGTGGATTGGATCTTGTCTCTATAGACCTTTTTTAATGCAGAGCAAGAAATCACAGAGATGTGGTTCTCATTGGTCTCAGAAGATTCTGTTGATAGCTTTGCTATTTGTTCTAACCAGCCCCATCTATCCTCGTCTTGCAATGGGATTCCTCTTGACATCTTGTCAATGTTTGCCTGGGGATGCACATCATCACCTTCAATGTATTTTGCTCCTAGTAAACTGGCAACTTCTACACCAATGGTAGACTTTCCTGTACCAGCAGTACCACCGATGACGACAACTCTTTCTACCATGTTTATAATCTATCTATTGTCTCCTGTTAGCCACCAGTCCTATATAACTTGTCAAGTCGTCGATTGTTGGATGTGTGCATAATAAAATGGAGAGGACTAAGCATTTTCTCGGGGTGAGTTTTTCCGGGGTGAGTAAATATACATTTAATACGAGGTACAGCATTGTGACTACTAAAAACAGCTACAGCATTAAAATGTTGGAAATAGGGCCCAAAACGGGAATTATGCAAGATTCAATAACGAAGAGTTGTAGTCGAATGAAGCCTCTTTGGAACGTCTGTTGTGGTGTAATAACTGGACTATTAGCTTCTTGAGGAGTTTCTTGAGTACCATCTTGTCTCTGGAGAGCTTTCTGTGGATTCTAGATTTGCTAGATCTGCCTGAGTTGATGGATCTGAATTGAGCATTAACATTGGTTGCATCGCTTGGAAGTTCAACGAGCACACGTTTCTTGAATGGATGGCGTAGTGAAAATCTAGAGCAGCGTTTGGATTGGTTCTTGGGAAGTTTGATCTTGTATTTGCGTGACGATCGATGGAATGGTGTTCTTCTCTTCTTGATGATGATCCTCTTGTCTCTTTGGAAAAGGCACTGAAGTGAAAGAATCGAATATATCTTGTGGATGAATGCTCTGAACCATCTTATTCTCGATCTTCTAGGAGGTGGAAGGCTTCTCATTGATCTGATTATGACTAGCAACTAATAGCAAAAGTGAGCTGTCGTCTAGACTACCATATAACTATACTGATCTACTTGGTTAAGTTCATTTTGTGTTCTATGAAAACGAATTTTTTAGACAATCAACGCTTTTGTGGCAGAAGAAAACCCATGTTCCTTAGGGATCTGCCAGCTACAATGTAACACAAACCCCACCTATCTAGGATACACTCCCACCCACCTAGACTCGAGTTCCTACTTTTACTGTCACTGTTATAGACACATAAATCACCAGTACAATAAATTTCGCGGGCTGCCTCGGAGAATAAGTCGATGGCAGTATTAAAGAGTTGTACGAATTTTCCACTGTTCTACACTCTTTTCTAAAGAGCTTCAATGAACGTCGAGTCAACAGAACTGTCCTTCCTGCTCAAGAGGCTCTCTGTGTGTCTTACCCTGTACGCCATCACTGCTCATATTCTACTAAATTCTTCACTCCCAGCAGTAATCTTCGCACTTGGCATGGGCTCATCGTTATATAAGACTCGTTCTTTCTCCTGGTTGTTAAACAAATTCATCAAGACTGATATGCAATCTGAAAGACAGGACCTTGTTAATGCCATAGTCACACTTCAACGCTATGAGCAAACAACCCTTGCATGGAACAACAAAAAGTTAAGAAACTTCAAGAAACTTAGCTACGCTGACCAAGATCAAGCTAAATCCGTTGGATACATCGATCATATTGTAAAGACTGAGACTGCTATCAAGAATCAAGCAATCATTGCAAACAAAATCGCACAAAATGCCATTAAGAATCACGAAGTCTCTGATTTGGAGTTAAGAAGTGGATTATATCAAAGTAATTCCAAGTCTATTGAAGCAATTACTCATTTTGCTAGAGACTGGACCGATTTAGGCGCTGATGAATTAGCTCCATTGTTGACATACATTAAGGCAAATATTGACAAGAACCTACCCACTGAAAAGCAAAGATCTAGAACACTTGTTCTTGTTCCTGGGTCTGGTTTAGGAAGAGTTGCACATGAACTATCTGTAATGGAACCATCTTTCAAATCTGTCCAATCTGTTGAGTTTTCAAGTCTGATGTATCTATGTAACCAATTCGTTTATGGCTCTAAAGAAAAATATGACATCCATCCATATTTACATACCTATTCCCATCATGTCACTGCTGATAACCATTTAAGATCTTCTTCATTCCAGAGAATCTCCACCAAACCTTCAAATTTAACCATAAACTATGCTGATCTAAGAAAATTTGAACTAGGTGATACCTCTGAATACGACAATATACTTATTGTTTCTGCATTTTTCATAGATACTGCACAAAACATGTTTGACTACTTCAAGAGTTTTGAAAGAATCATTGGTGATAAGAAAGGGTTATGGATCAACATTGGTCCTTTAAAATACGGTACCGCTCCATTAGTTGAGTTTTCATTAGAAGAACTAAGAGAACTTCGTAAAATCAGAGGTTGGAAAGATCTTGACGAGCCAAAACCTTATGGAACTGCAACTTCAGGTTACTTAACAGATACTAAAGGTCTATGGCAAGGTTTCTACGGACTTGGAAGATGGACATCTAGTTATAATTAAAGTCTATCTATATTGATTATACATATTTTTTTCACCTCTTAATTACTGCTACCTGGTCCACTATTTATTTGTAGTTTTTTATCTTCACCACCACTGACAATACCTGCGACTTGATCCCATTCAACAGCAAACACTTTGTCTTGACCCTTTGGTGCTTTAGATTCTCTGGTAATGGTGTATAATGCCTTTTGTGCTCTGATATCCCAAACTTTAGCGGTACCATCATGAGAACCAGAAACAAACATATAATCATTATCAGGACTAGCACTTAAAGATACAACAAAGTTACTATGTCCATTCAACTGACTTTGTGTAACAGTGGTAGAGCTTGCTCTTGGATCGTGTAAAGTAATATGACGAGCGGATGAACCACATGCTAATAAGTTCAATTTATCTAATGAAATGATGGATAATAAAGAAAAACCAGTGGTTCTGGTATCAACAGCACGAGCTGTCACTAAATCCCATGTTTTGATTGTATGATCTTGAGAAACAGAGTATGCAACGGTAGAATCGTCATGTGCGAATATTATATCTTCCACAGGTTGAGAGTGACCTTCTAAGAATGATAATGGTGCTCTTCTTCTAATAGAAGCATCAGCTAATGCAAGTTTTCTTCTCTTTTTAGCAGCTGTTGATGTGACATTGTTGTTTGGGTCTGATAATGGATCAATAGTAACCATTTCTTTGTAGTTTGTGGACCAAAGACCAATAGAGTTATCATAAGATGCTGATAAGATTCTGTTATCATTGACAGCTAAGGAGCTGACTGGGGCTTTGTGACCTTCTAAGATAGCTAGTGTTTTACCTTCCTCTGGTTCGTCTTCATCTTCATCTGGTTGTGGTACACCTTCATTTTCAGCTGTACTGGCTTTCCATAGACGTATTTGTCTATCGTTACCACCAGATACTATTCTTGTTGGAGAAACCCATTGAACAGCTTTGATAGCACCTGAATGACCTTGGTATTGTTTCAAAACTTTTCCTGAAAGATCCCAGGTACGCACAATACCATCATAAGAACCTGAAAGTATTTTATTGTATGAGATATCTAATGATGAGATCCAATCTTCATTGTTGAAAGAAGCTAAGTATGATGGAGGAAGAACGGCTCTAGTATATTCCAATGAAAGGAAAGCTTCACTGGATAAACCATTGGAAGTTAAATATTCCTCGATAGAAGTACGAAGAAGGGTACCATTGATCAAGAAATCGAATGGAACTGGTGATTCAGTTTCCAATAAATGGTTAACAATCTCAGAAAGACCGTATCTTTTTAGTGAGATTGGAACATAAAGTGGTTTATCTTCAACTTGTAAAGAATCATCTTCTTCACGAGTGAAAAATCTAATCTTAACTTGAGATTTATCAGTCATTTTGCAATACTTTTTATACAGACCTTATGTAGATGTTATAAGTGTTTAGGCACTTTAAAAGATTTTTTTTGTAGCTCATCGCCCTCGGAATATATGATTTATTTGGATGTCACGTGTACTGATTCACAAGGTGATGCCAGTTCCGACTTCTACTGTTTACAACACAAACGACACAAAGCTAAACGAAGAAAGACTGCACTGAAAAGAACGTGAAGCGTGTCGAAGGCTTTTGAACTGAGCGTGTTCTAGTTTATCTTGTCGGTGATTTCAACCCTCATTTAACCAGTGACTTTGTTATTTTCTAATTTCACACTTTCTAACCTCGTTTAAACTACCCTTTCGTGATATTGATAAACGACTTGAATGATGACTCTCTCACCACCCTTTGTTGTCTCTTCACCTGGTAAGGTCATCATCTTTGGTGAACATGCAGCTGTGTTTGGTAAGGTAAGTGATAATCAACTGTATATTATACAGATATATTTGTTTGCATTTTGAATTTCTTGAAACTAATCTTTAATATAGCCTGCTATCGCTGCTTCTCTTTCATTAAGAACATACTTGTTAGTCTCACCAAGTGAAGACAAAGAACAGGTTATACTAGACTTCCCAGATATTGACTTTGAAATGAAATGGAATCGTTCTGATTTCCCATGGGATACTGCTGAAAAGTATCAAAATCCAAACCCTCAGCCCACTGATGAATTGGTTCCAGAGTTAGTATCTGAATTGACTACTTTATTGTCTGCTATAGACAAGCCAATCCAATATAGTGCTGCATATGCTTTCTTATACTTGTATGTCAACTTGTGTCATAGAACGACGGAAGGTTTAAGATTCACTGTTCGTTCCACTTTACCAATTGGTGCCGGTTTAGGTTCATCTGCTACTATTTCTGTTTGTTTGGCTGCTGCTTTTTCTTTGATCAGTAATCATATCAAACCACCAACCCTTCAAAACAAAGATCTCAGTGTTGATAATGCTGACTTGGATTTCATAGATTCTTGGGCATTCATCGGTGAGAAATGTATTCATGGAAATCCTTCAGGAATTGACAATGCCGTCGCTACTCATGGAGGTGCCGTTATGTTCCAAAGAATGCATAGTTCTATTCCAAGTGTTAGAACCACAATGAGAAATTTCCCTTCATTGAAACTACTATTGACCAACACTGCTCAACCAAGAAGAACAGCATTATTGGTTGCTAACGTCACAAGATTAACTAATGAATATCCAAAGACATCGTCTAGTATTCTTGATGCTATTGAGCATTTAACAAGAGAAGCCTACAATATCATAATCAGACCATTCATCAACACTCAAGACAAGGCAAGATTAAGAGAGTTATTTGAAATCAATCATGGGTTACTAGTAGCATTAGGTGTTAGTCATCCAACATTAGAGAGAGTCAGAATGCTGACTGATGAACTGAACGTTGGTAAAACAAAATTGACAGGTGCTGGTGGTGGTGGTTGTGCCATCACGTTGTTGAATGATGATGTTGATGAAAAAGTTATTGAAGGACTGACTTTGAAATATAAAGAATATGGGTTTGAAACATTTGAGACATCTCTGGGTGGTAAAGGTGTTGGTTTCTTGAACAGTGGAACTGATTTCGATTTCACCCCAGAGGCATTTTTATCACTGGAAGGACGTGGTGCAATTGAAACTGCTTTAGGTTCTGAAGAACTAAAAGGTTGGAAGTTCTGGTAGATCTGGGGTTCCACCTACTAAACTGCTCGAAGGGGACAAAACACTAAAAATTTACTTTGCATTGTAATTTATAAGCTATTTATTCTATCTAGACTTAATCCAATAATAATATAGCACTCTGAATTTAGTTGTAGCTTGTTGCTGATTAACCAAAGATTGTGTACAGCTAATTTGAACTAATGTTTAAAAGAATTATGAACAATACAGGTATATTAAACGCTGGTTCAAACTTGATCTACAAATCTTTTTTCGAGAATAACTCTTATTTCCTTTATTAAGAAGCACTAATATGCATTGTCCATATAAACAGATTATGAACTGAGTTGTTCAAGGAATTCATGACCGTATTGTTCATTGTTTTACTCACAAAACGGAGATACATCCTTAATGAGAGTTGGTCTAACGCGTACCAACAAAATCCAGCCAATTGAAAAGAACGGAAAGTCCTTACTCAATAACTGCCTTCCCTAGCATCGAACCTCATAAACAGAGAAAAGAATCACAAAGTGACGCCAGAGAAATACGCGTTATTTAATGAAGATTTTGAGAAACAAGCAAAAGATTGAATTTCGATGAATTTTTTTTCTTTCTTCCCAGAGACGAGTGTGTCCCTTAACGATAAAATCTATGAAATTATCCCAATTAGGGAATCTACTATTTATGGAGGAAAACAGATGAAGATTAAAATGATCTATGAACTAAAACTCTATGTAAATTGGACTCTTGATAATGAGTCAGAAGTGATGTGATATGTCTAGATACCTCTGTTGAAGTAAACGGTTTCGATTGGTTCACCATTCTTGTCTTTCTTTCCAGCTAATTTAGATTCTAGCTTGGAGACATTGATAGACTCGTTTTGTGGGAAAACAGCTAGGGCAAAAGGTAGAGCAGCAAATGAAGTAACAGTGATTAAACCTAAGTTAACGGCAGTTTGGATACCAAGACCTCTACCTTTCAAGAATCCTTTCTGTAGTTTGACCAAGACTAAAGCTGGTAAAACCATGATTGGAGTAGCATTGATGACTCTTGATGCAGCAGTCTCACCAACAGCGTAAACAGCAGCAGTTTGGGAAGTACCAACTGGATCTCCGTTTTTGTCGAAAACTGTAATACCATGTTTGATTTCCTTACTTCTCATGGCAAAGACGTTCACAATACCAGCAGAAACAACAGCAGCAAATGGGACTAATCTACCTAAGATTAATTTAGTACTAGCACTAACATTTTTTAATCTTGGAACAATAGCATTCAAACCTAAAGCAGCAGAGCAAGATGCAGTGACGGCGATTGTGTAGTTAGTTATCAATTCTTTTGTTGATAGAGGATGAGATTTATTAGCATTTGAGATGTTGATTGCAACATTCAAAGATTGGTTTGCAACTTGCCAGAATAAAGTACCAGCAGTTCCTAAACCTGGGGTAAGCATACCAGCTGTGACAACCAAGTTTGATAAGACACAAGAAGACATTCTGAATGGTAATAGAACAGCTTCACCAGTATCTGGATGGACTGTTGAATCTAGGATTTTTTTAGATTGCCATAGTTCTGGAGTCATTTCTTTTATTTTACCATTTTTGTAATCTGAGATCAAAGCTTTGGCTTTTTCAACGCTAGCTTGGGTGTTTAGAAGCATGAATGGGTCAGAGACATCAGTACAGTGACGTACACGACCCCAGTAAGTGGATAGATCGTATCTTGATTCAGGTAAACTGATTGGACCAGGAACTGATGAGGCCATCGTTGTGCAAAGAAAATAAAAATCTAAAGTGGTTTAAAATGAAGGGATTAGGATGAAATCACAAGAGTTTCGAGCAGATTGCAGAACAGCCTGTTTTAATTCGAATGAATAGTTTTGTGGGGGATAATTCCAAGAAGAATATGGAGTTTCAACGAGGGAAATGTCTGAATTGTGGGTCGACTGTCGATGTGTCAACCAAACAAATTTTTTTCGTTGGCCAAAGAACAAAAAAAAAAAAAAAAAAAAAAAATGATTCAGCCAGCTTTATTTTTCCGCCTTAATTAAAGTGCTAAAGGAAATGATAAACGAAGTCACTTTATAACTTGAATTGACTACAGTCTATGGACTTAGAACTATAATGATTGTTGGAATTGGAACAGATGTGGTGAAGCTAGCAAGGTTCCACAAGTTAGTGGAGAGAAACGGGGGTCTCCAGAGTCAGTTTATCAATAGATTTGCCCAGAGAGTATTACACTCAAAGCATGAGTATCCATTATTTGTGCAGTATCAAGAAAAGAATGACCTTAAGAATACCGTGAGGATTCTGAGTGATAGCTGGTGTGCAAAAGAGGCCCTTTACAAATCATTGGATCACAAAGCCCAAACATCTTTTGTAATGAAGGAATGGTATAAATACAATACACCTTCTGGTAGACCACAAATTGGTGGGGATTATTTGGACAAACATACTAATGAAGAGTTCTTGATATCGCTGAGTCATGATACAGATATATTAGTGTCTACTGTTCTTCGACAAATCAAAATAAGTTGAACGACAGTACTTACAAAGACAAGAAAGATGAATGATCAAAACAAAACGAAGAAAAAAAAAAAGAAAACTTTCTAACACATTAAATTAATTTTATTCTGCTATATATGCATATTTCTATTAAACTAAACTTTGATTAGTTTGTTTAGCCATCTATTCCCATTCGACAGTGGCTGGTGGTTTGGAAGTGATATCATAAGTAACACGAGCAACACCATCAACTTCGTTAACAATTCTTGAGGAGACTTTCTTCAAGAAAGCAGCATCGAAACAATACCAATCAGCAGTCATGAAATCAGTGGTTTCGATGGCTCTTAAGGCAATAACTTGTTCATAAGTACGTTGATCACCCATAACACCGACAGATTTAACTGGTAACAAACAAGCGAAAGCTTGAGAGATGTTTTCATATAAACCAGCTTTTCTAATTTCTTCAATGTAGATGTGGTCAGCAGCTCTGGCAATAGCGACTTGAGATCTGGTAACTTCACCCAAGACTCTGATAGCAATACCTGGACCTGGGAAAGGATGTCTCCAGACTAAATCATGAGGAATTCCTAATAATTCACCTAATTCACGAACTTCATCTTTGAATAATTCTCTTAATGGTTCAATCAATTTCAATTTCATGTTGTCTAATAAACCACCAACGTTGTGATGGGTTTTAATGGTTTGGGATGGACCTTTGAAAGAGATGGATTCAATGACATCTGGGTATAGAGTACCTTGTAATAAGAATTCAATTTCTTGACCAGATTTTGGTTTGATTTCAGCAGCTTTTCTTTCAAAAACGTGGATGAAAGTGTTACCAATGATTTTTCTCTTTTTTTCTGGATCAGTAACACCAACTAATTTATCCAAGAATTCATCAGAAGCATCAACAACGGTTAATTGAATACCTAAACCTTCAGTTAAAGTTTCTTTGACGATTTTAGCTTCATCTTTTCTCAAGACACCGTTATCAACTAAGATAGCGTGGAAACGATCACCGATAGCTTCAGTCATCAATTTAGCAGCAACAGTGGAGTCAACACCACCAGAAACAGCACCGATAACTTCAGCAGTTGGACCAACCAAAGTTCTAATTCTGTTAATTTCAGTGTCAATGAAGTTTTTCATACTCCAGTTTTGGCTGGCTTTACAGATATCAACGGCAAAGTTTCTTAATAGAATTTTACCTTTTTCAGAGTGTGTAACTTCTGGGTGGAATTGAATACCGTAGATTTGTTTATCTTCGTTAGCAATACCACAGTATGGGGAGTTTTCAGAAGTAGCGATAACTTTGAAACCTTCTGGTAAACCGTATAATTTATCACCGTGAGACATCCAGACTTTAGAGTGGTCAACATCTTTGAATAATGGAGATTCTTTGTCTTCAACGT
Source organism: Wickerhamomyces ulmi (assembly GCA_030569675.1). Lineage (NCBI taxonomy): Eukaryota > Fungi > Ascomycota > Saccharomycetes > Phaffomycetales > Wickerhamomycetaceae > Wickerhamomyces > Wickerhamomyces ulmi. The sequence continues at coordinate 204,456 of JAJMLN010000012.1, forward strand.
TCAAAGTAGCTGGACCATATTCACGTTTGTCACCTCTGGAGACTTCAGTACCGTTAATCCAAGCAAGTTCTTGCATACCATAACAGATACCTAAGATTGGGACACCTAAGTTGAAAACTTCCTTGTCAACATGAGGAGCATCTGGAGCGTAAACAGAGTATGGGGAACCAGATAAGATAACACCCTTTGGTTTCCAGTTCAATTCAGAGATTTTTTGAGTACATGGTAACATTTCAGCGTAGATGTTAAATTCTCTTAAACGACGAGTCAAAAGATGGGAATATTGGGAACCGAAATCCAAAACCAAGATGGTTTCGAAAACGTTGGAGACTGGTTCAACTGGGTCAGACATTGTGATGTTATTTGTGATTGGGGCTTTCTGTAACAAAAGGAGCTAAACAACTTGCCAGAAACAGAGAGTTGTAATAACAGTTTTTTTATGACTTCTTTTTCATTTCTTTTTAATTGATAAATTTTTTTTCCCATTTTGGGGTTACCCGCAGCGATGAGCTGCACTTCGTAAATCTGCCAATTTTGCCGTGTGTCAGTAAGAATCTGTTCCCGAAGGGTTCTTCAATCTTCACAGGCCAAAATACCGATAACACTCTGAAAAAAAAAAGATCTTACAGGAGCGTGTTTACAAGTCAATAATGCTTTTATTAGTTATGCCTACGGCAGATGAGTTATAGATAAGGTTTATGTTCTTTGCAATTTCATGGTGCCAATGGCATCTCCGGTAATCACCACTTCCTTCTCTCCAAGATCTCTCTTTATCTTGAATACCAATCCTCCCAAGTTTAGAGTTCTCAAATGAGGGAGGGTGATAACTAACTCTTTCAATTCATCCTTCATTGAGTGACAGATCAATTTGATGATTTGATCCCATTGTTCTTTGGTGATCAATTGAGTGGATAGTTCATTGATCTGTTTGAATTTGGAGAGTTTCAATGATGTTGCGACTTTAGAAGATTGGGAGTTTAGTGGAATTCTATTCTTCAACGATGCTATGATATGGTTGTATAATATACGGTATTGATCTGGGTTAGCAGTGATGAGCGAGCTTGATAACGGTTCAACATCTGAAGTACCATAATTCAAATCTGTTTGAAATCTCTTTCTGAAATCCTTGAAACATGTTTGAGAAACCAGCTCTTTGAAAACACGACGACCAGAATTACAACTCTCACAATGACAAGTGTTTAAATAGTTCAAGAAGTTTAATCCTGAATCATCATTGCTGTTTAAATTCACTTCAGGAATTCTCAAATATACTAGCCAGTTGTAAAACCAATCAACAATAGTCAAATCTTCACAGCTTGATAAACTCTTTATGGTATTCGTGAACATATCTTTTCTTCTCTGAAGAATGGTGTTATTGATTGGTAGCTTCAAAGTATTCACATCGACCAATTGATATAGAGGTGTTTTCATGAAAATTGGCAAGAATTGGAAATCATTCAAATTGATAAAGAAAGTTTTAACACTTGATAACATTGGGCCCATATAAGGTGAGACTAACAATGAATCCCATTGAGTTTCATAGTTGTATTGCGATGATGGTGGTAGTGATATAAATGATAGTTTTTCCAAGTTTCTAGGTATGCCAATTTCATTAAACCAATTGGTGAAGAACTGTAATATACAGAAATTACAAACAACTCTTTCATGACAGTTCAGTTTCAATTCAAGATGTTTCAAAGAATTCAAATCAATGATTCGGTTTAGGTTACCGAAAATTAATGGGTTATTGTTATGATGTACGTTTGAAATGGATAAGGTTTCCAAATTTGAGAGTTTTAGAGATGGGTTCCAGTTTGTAGCGGATGTCAACTCATTGATGAATGTTTCTGTGGTTATTGATGTGTTCAGTTGCAAGTATTTGATGTTTTGTAATACTTGATATGCTGGTGCTTCTAAGATTAGATGATTGTCACCGTCCAGTTTATATTGGTTTTCAATCAATATTGATAAGATTTCACAAGATTTTGGTAAACAGTTCAAATCTTTGATATCCAATATCTGGAAATTCTTCAAGTTAAGCAAATCTGCCTTGATCAAGTCATTCAGATTTTCAGTGTTTGAATAATGATATGTGTACTTGTTATAATGATGTTTGATCAAGTGGTCTTGATTATAGTTCAACAAAGAACCAAATTTCTTCAAGTTATTGTGATCCATATTATCTAGAATCTTCAAATTGTTATCATTAGTCAAGAATAAGTCATATAATGAAGCATATATGTTATTATTCAACTGGTCATAACTTGAGTTCGTCTTTGTGGTACATGATGTATCAATCACAATCTCATTGATGAGAGGTAACAACTCCTCGGTGTTTGAATGCAAAGATGCTAGTAATTTTGGATATCCTTTTCTTAGATCCAAAACGGTATAGTTTGAATCAAAATGCTTGAATTTGGAATCAACATCATCTATGATCAAGATTTTCTTGTACAACCTCTTGTTGACCATCTTGTTAAAGAAATGACATGTTTGTGACAAAGATACCAGATCTGATTGATATTCCACACAATCAGCAATAAAATCGATGATTTGGAAAGGCAAGTTCTCAAAGTTATTTTCAACTTTTGGTTCTTTTCTTTTAGCATGTCTGACTCTCTGTTTTAGTTTATATTGCTTGTTGAATAAGTTCCAGTCGATGGGTAGTGATTTTGGCAGAGACTGAGGAGTGGATCTTAAAGGAGTTGACGTGAGGTTTCTATATGAGGCGTTATATGTCATATTGTTCATGTTGTTCATGCTGTTCATGCTGCGGAAATGGGAGAACCCCTTGAAACCAGCATGGTCATCCAGGTCCATGAACTCTCTATTGATGAAAGAGTAGTTGAGATTGTTATTGCTCTGAGGAGAGTAAGTGTAGTAGTTACTGTAGGACCCACCAGGAGTGCCTAGTGGAGTGCCTATAGGGGTATTCACAAGCTCGTTCATCGTACTAAAAGGGGTTGTTCTATCGTTATACTTAGATCTAGATTCTAGAGTACAGACACAGCCATCAAAATGAATAAAATGTGTGTAGAGATCACTGGCTTTATAAACAAGAGCTTACAACAAAGAACTAACCGCTTGTTGTGTCATTAGTCATGGTCATTCTGGGGTCATGAAGCTGTCCCAATTAGGAAATACTGCCTGTTTCGGAAGGGACCAGGTGCCGTAGTCTTGCCAATTTTGCTTATTACTATGACTACTTCCCACTGGTTTTCACTGAATTTGCAAAGAAATGGGAAAAAGGTGGGTGTTCTGTATGGACTGATGTGTCCTGAGAGTGATCCTAAACAGCCACATCCCACCACGCAAACTATATATACAAACACTATATAACAATACACACAATATATTGTTAACTGCCTTAACAAAATCTCAAAAGCGCGCCTAAATTCTTCTCATGAAATTGAAATGATGTGAAAATTATGTGTCTACGTGTAAATATCAACCAAGTAAACAAAAGCATCTCTTTACAAAAACCCACGCGTAATTGATATTCTTTTCAACCGTACACACATATATTCATCCCAAAATGGCCATCGAAAACAGTATCACCGTTCCAGCTTACCACGAGAAGTTGAACATCAAACCTCTAACCAAGAGATTATTCGCTGCTTTGGGCAACAAAGACTCTGCCAAAACTGAATTGATCTTCGTTGATGATAACTCAAATGATGGTTCTGTTGAAGAAGTTGAAGCTTTACAAAAAGAAGGTTACAACGTTAGAATCATCGTCAGAACTACCGAAAGAGGTTTAAGTTCTGCCGTCTTGAGAGGTTTCAAAGAATCTAAAGGTGAATACCTTGTCTGTATGGATGCTGATTTACAACATCCACCTGAAAGTGTTCCAGATTTCTTAAAAAAATTAAGAAACCACCCATTTGTCATTGGTACTAGATACGCTGATGGTGTTGGTATCGATAAAGATTGGCCATTATACCGTCGTGTCATCAGTTCTGGTGCAAGAATCCTTGCTAAACCATTAACTACCGCTTCAGATCCAATGAGTGGTTTCTTTGGTTTACAAAAAAAATACCTAACTAATGCTTCAAACATTGATGCTCAAGGTTTCAAAATCGCTTTGGAATTATTAGCTAAATTACCATTACCTGCTGATCAACCAATTGGTGAATTTGCTTATTCTTTCGGTGTTAGAACCGAAGGTGAATCTAAACTTTCAAGTAAAGTTATGATCCAATATTTGGAACAATTGAAAGAATTATACCTTTACAAATTTGGTTTAGTTCCAATTATTGCTTTCATCTTAACATTTGTGTTATTATTTGTTTTCATTGCTTCTCAATTCTTCTAAATTTTACCAATTGATGTGGACCCATATATAAAGATTGTTAGTTAAATGTTATGCTGTAACATAAAAGAATTATAATTTGTAGAAGATCTTTCTTTCTAGTGCTTAGTACACTTCTAGTATTCTTGTATCTGATTATTAATGATTAATGTGTAGGTAAATAACAGCGTTGATGGATAATGACCATTGACTAATTGCTATAAAATTCAAGTGAGCGGAGATACAATTGATATATCATGGGTCCTACTCAAACGAATATGAAATGTAGTGTATATAGGTTATGGATTACATACTGGTAGCATTTTATACGGTGTGCACTACTACATCAATGAATAATAAGATCTTCATTTTGATGTACTTAGACGTATTCTATGATTTTCCCGAATGGCTTCTCAGTACACCCTAGTGTGCACTCAGAAGCATGCTTGTACTGACAAGCTTAAATTAATTTAACTCGATTAATATACAATATAGTCACTCTAATTAAGCTTGTGTAATATTAATGGATATCGTACCATAGGTATACCAGCTTTGTGATCATTTAGAGGAACGGTTGAGTAGTTATATTTATCCAATATATAATGCATATCAATTACATATCTCGGTGATTATTACTTCGATACTGAACTGTATGACGGCACTTTAAAAGTTTTGATTTTAATATGTTTGAAAATGATAAAAATGCTCTAAAAATTAGCATAGTAAGATAAAATAAAGTGTAGTATCTAGCAGTATCTTTATATTGGTGAAATAAGCTCATTTAAGAAAATCTAGATATTTTTTGCAGCAGGCAATGAATATTTGAAAATGAAAGTCTCTTGTTTTTCAATTAGAAATGAAAAAAAAGTTTATCAAAAACTGCATTTAAAATTTTTTGATTGATTCAAGTTGATTTAATGATATATCATAAGAGATTACTAGTATAGGCTACATTCTATAAATTGGAAGTAAATCTCGTGTATCTACATTGAATTATTCAAATTTAAATATTTCTGTTCTAAGTGGTTAATTATGGTCTATAGTGTTTTTTTTCCGGCGGATTTACTTTTAAGCGAGCCTGACTAGTAGGAGATCTACAGTCAGGAAAGACAGTTTTAGTTAGGCAGAGCTGAACAGGCGAGTCTAGGAGGAACACTATAAGAATATGAAATGACAGATATAAGAGAGGTGTTGCTTACAATAAGTCTTACTATTTGATTAATTGGCAATGACGCTGATGATTCTGATCCTGGAACTATAAACATTTATGCAACTGCTGTATTATAGGTATTCTCTTTACCTCGTAAATGATCAGAATACGATCTATCACACAGGAAACTAGTTGCCGTATTACAACACACAATACCCACAATTGAAGCCAGTGGCATCCATTATACATGTCATTCACTTGTTCATAAGCCACAGAGATGAACTAACTGTATGCTTATCATGAGATTTCTGATTTGTGGTGTGTTATAGATAATACTTATGGAGTATAGTTAGTATGGAGAAGTGAAAGTGGTGCTAACAAAATAATAAAATATGCCACCGTACGTAGAGCTGGGAAGCCGACCTTTCTAACTTACAAGCGACCCGAGTGGTATAGCTTCGGATAGGGAGGAATCAACTGCCTAACGTAGAAAGCATGGCTGTTAAGTGCTAACAACTCTTGTTGCTCAGGCGGTCAAATCCCGGGTATGGGGTGCACCACACATACCACATAATCAACTGTTTTGATGGAATTGTCTGATTATACTCAATTGATTACAACAATGTACTTAACATCACAGTCTAATGTACTCTGTATGGTTTACGAAATATGGATGCATTGGTTCCCATTCAATTGATATTCTACTCCACACTTTGAGCATCCCCTATAGCACCAACTGGTTGTCTTCAAATACTTTTGAGCAAGACTACAACTACTACTCAAGACAATTCCCCTGTCACACTACTCTACTTCCCATTCACACAACGTTTCACAACGTCTCAGTATGTCTCAGCATGTCTCACTAAGCCTGGGCGGGTGGTTTATTATTTGGGCGCACTGTAGGGAGACCAATTTGCCAGTTACCAGTAGCCTACTAGGTACTGGTAGTGTCATAGGCTTAGGGCCAAGGAGGAGCCACAAAAGAGTGGCTGAAAAGCCAGAACAGCTAATTAATATCGCATTGTCTTGTAGATTACTGACAGCTTGACATAAATCCGCTGTGTATTCATAACTAACTTCGGTTTCTCTACTATGAAGTACAGGCCATAGCTGAGATGAGCTGTTCACCATACAAACGATGAGATTGACTCATAAGAAACTGTGGCTTTGGTTCAATGCATAAAGAATTTTTTTTTCTGCCTGTGATTTACGTTTTTACTGTTGAGATTTCTCACGCTGGACCAGGTCCTAACTCAATCGATGCCTTATGAAATGCGGCCGCAAATTGAAATCCCTAATTAGAGTCTTATCTATACCAAATTTTTTACATGTTGCTACTTGCCTTATGCTTAGTACTGCTTAATACCGCTTTTATACCGACTGTTCAACAGATCACGATTAATCACGGAATCCATTAATGTATTGTTTTTACTTCATCCTGCATGCTCATCTCATTCAACCGGGATTTGTATAAAAGATATTTAAGGACCCTGTTTTCCAAAGAGAATCTCATCGCTCAAATGGGGGTTATAGTGTAGCTCATACAGTTGTAACAATAATGTCTCTAAAGCTATTAACTGAGCCATTGGGTAGACTAAAATGGGGGTTCCTTCCAGTGAGAAGAGAAGTTGAAGACTATCCAGAAGAAGAACTCAAAGAACTTGAACTTGAAGAAGAAAAACAAGAAGAACTAGAACTTGAATATAGAGATGAGGCTAATAGACCATGGTACAAATTCTTTGATGAATACGAATACAGAATCAACAAACAAACAAAATCTCATCATAAATGGTATAAATGGTTCAATGAAACTGATACACCTGCTGAAAAGAAATTGATCATCAAATTGGATATCATCTTGACTTTCTACAGTTGTATGGCTTACTGGGTCAAATATCTAGATCAAACTAATATCAACAATGCTTATATCAGTGGTATGGACGAGGAACTAGGCTTCAAAGGTAACGATTTGGTTAATACCCAAGCTATGTTTACTGTTGGTTCTATCATTTTCCAAATCCCATTCATGTACATTCTTTATAAATTACCAATGACTTATGTTTTACCAACATTGGATATCTGCTGGTCTATTTTCACTATTGGATGCTACAAAGTCAACACTGTTTCTCAATTGAAGGCTTTAAGATTCTTTATTGGTGTCTTTGAGGCACCTGCATACCTGGCTTATCAATTCTTATTCGGTTCTTTCTATAAGTATGATGAGATTGTTCGTCGTTCTTGTTTCTACTACATTGGTCAATATCTTGGTTTATTAACCTCAGGTTTGTTAAGTGGTGCAATTTATGAATCATTTAACGGTTCCCTAGGTTTGTCTGGTTGGAGATGGATGTTCATTATCGATGGTGTTATTTCTGTCGTTGTTGGTTTAATCGGTATCTACTCTTTACCAGGTACCCCAGATGATTGTTACTCAATCTGGTTAACTGATGATGAAATTAGATTGGCTAGAAGAAGACTAAGAAAATCAAGAGTTGCTTCTGTTGACTACTCAAAGAAATTCTTTGATAAAGATGTTTGGTATAAAATTGCTACCTCATGGCAAGTGTATGTTCTAGCCATCTGGAACATCTTCTGCTGGAATAACAATAACGGTACCTCCGGTGCTTACTTATTATGGTTGAAATCTTTGAACCGTTTCTCTATTCCAAAAGCTAATCAATTGGGTGCTGTTACTCCAGCTTTAGGTATTCTATGGTTAATTTTGACTGCTCTATATGCCGATTTGTTACATTCAAGATGGCAAGCATTGATTATTACACAAGTGTTCAATTTCATGGGTAATGTGATTTTAGCAGTATGGCATGTTCCTGAGTCTGCTAAATGGTTTGCCTTCATGTTACAATACTTTGGTTGGGCAATGGCTCCAGTGTTGTACAGTTGGGTCAATGATATTTGTCGTCGTGATGTTCAAACCAGAGCTGTTGTTTTGATTATCATCAACATGTTGGCTCAAACATTCAGTGCTTGGATCTCTGTGTTAGTCTGGAAGACTGTTGAGAAACCAAGATTCTTGAAAGGTTTCACATTCACTGCCACCTCTGCATTCTGTCTATCTCTATGGACCTTCTTGGTGTTATACTTCTACAAGAGAGACGAGAGAAAATATGCAAGAGACAACGGTATCGTGTTGTATAACTCAAAAACTGGGGAAAACTACCCACTAGACAAGGAAAGTAATGACGAGAAAAGTGCGAGCCTAGTCGTTTCAGACGAAGCTGTGAGCCATGAAGTCGTCACTGCTGAGCCTGTTAAATAGGCCACACTCTCTGTGTATATACTGTTAATACTGACATTTGCTTTAATATCTATTTATATCTATTTATATGTAGTTTATATGTAGTTTATGTGTCATTTAACCGGGGGTGCGTCAATTTAGCCGCAATGTTATGTGTGTTCAATGTTGCCTCCTTTCGCGACAATTGTCTCTGGCGCAATATCAACGTGATCATAAGCAACTATCCCAACCAAACACTCTCAAAGGCAAAACCTACACCAACCACCTCAACCCACCCACTTCCTTCCTCTTCCCAATCGCTCAGATGACAACCCTTCTCCTCAATGTCGATGAGAATCCTGATGTTTCTCAGAAAGGAGTTGTGTTCCTCCCAAATCAACCTCTCCCTTCCGACTACAAGAAAGGAGATCCATTTTTCACCTTGAGACTTGCTATACCTGGTTCATGCCGAATCTCGAGAGATGCTATTGTCTGGATCAACTTACCAGAGGATGGGAATACCAAGTTTGAGAGAAACAAGTACACCAAGAGAATCATTCCTCAATCTTTTACTTCCGACTCAGAACTAGATTTTGATATCTACGCACCAGGTGCATACAACTACTACATCTCATACAGAGATTCTGATACGAAGTCATTGAAGACTACAAGAAAGTTCTACTTTGTTGTTCCACCACCTCTTTACTTAAATGATAAGTTTATTCCATTACATGGTGTTGCTTTGGAATCAATTGTTTCCAAATGGTTGGGCGACAAATCCAACTGGAATTCCATCTTCGACGAAATTAAACGTAAAGGTTATAATATGCTACATTTTACTCCATTACAAGAAAGAGGTGAATCAAACTCGCCGTACTCTATTTATGATCAATTGGCCTTTGATCCTAACTTATTCGCTAACCAACAAGAAGTTGAAGAATTGGTCTCTAATTTGCATAAAGAGAAAGGTCTTTTGTCAATCACTGATATTGTTTTCAATCATACCGCCAACAATTCTGCCTGGTTACTTGATCATCCGGATGCTGGGTATAATGCTGAAACTGCTCCTCACTTGACCTCTGCTATTGAATTGGATGGTAAATTACTAGAGTTTAGTAAGAACTTGTCAAAATTGAACTATCCTACTGATCTTCAAAACGTTGATGATTTATTGAAAGTTATGGAAGGTATCAAACAACATGTTTTCGCTGAACTCAAGCTATGGGAATTTTATGCTATTAACGTTCCACAGGCTCTGGAAGATTTAGAAAAAGTTTGGAAGTCAACTTCTTTGAATGAATTGACACAAATTGACATACCTGAAGATGTTAAAGGTGATTTGGTTAAACTAGGTGATTTCGTCGCATCAACTGCTGGTTCCTTCACTTTAAGATTGCGTCATGATAATAAAGTTGATACATTGACATTCGCCTCTATATTGAACTCATTATATGAAGGGGCACCATTCACTGACATCAAGAAAGAAGCCAAAAAAATCTTGGATCAAGTTAATCTACCACTTTATAAAGCATACGATAACGATGTTGAGGATATTTTGGAACAATTGTTCAACAGAATCAAATATCTAAGAATTGATGACCATGGTCCAAAGTTCGGTCCTATCACTGATAAATCACCATTGACTGAACCATATTTCACTCGTTTCACAGGTACTGATGGTAAAGAGTATCAATTAGCTAACAATGGTTGGATCTGGAATGGTAACCCATTAGTGGACTTTGCATCTGATAAAGCTAAAAGCTACTTACTTCGTGAAGTGATTATCTGGGGTGACTGTGTCAAGTTAAGATACGGATCAGGTCCAAAAGATTCACCATATTTATGGTCAAGAATGGAGAAATATGTTGAGATTAATGCTAAGATTTTTGATGGTTTCAGAATTGATAATTGTCACTCGACCCCATTACATGTTGGTGAATACTTCTTGGACTATGCTAGAAATGTTAGACCAAACCTATACATTGTTGCTGAATTATTTACAGGTTCTGAAGATATGGATAACTTGTTTGTTGAACGTTTAGGTATCTCATCATTGATTCGTGAAGCTATGCAAGCCTGGTCTGTTGATGAACTTTCAAGATTGGTACATAGACATGCTGGTCTTCCAATTGGTTCATTCCAACCTCTACACCTAGATAAGGTTGCTTACCCTGCATATAACCATGATGTAGATGTTGGTGAGACCATCTCTGAAATCAACATCCCAAGAACTTTGCAACCTACTAGAACTCATGCTTTATTTATGGATTGTACACATGACAATGAAACACCATATGATAAAAGAACAGTCGAAGATACTTTACCAAATGCTGCACTAGTCTCACTTTGTTGCACAGCTGTGGGTTCCGTTTTTGGCTATGACGAGTGTTATCCACATTTGTTAGATGTCGTTGGTGAAAAAAGATCTTATACTTTTGGTTCTGGTATTGCTGAAGCAAAGTCTAAGCTTTATGAGATTCGTCAATCAATCTCTACTCAAAGCTCTAGAGCTGAAGATCATGAAATGCATGTTCATCACGAAGGTCAATTTATCACCTTACAAAGAGTCAATGCAAAGACAGGTAAAGGATGTTTCTTAATTGCGAGAACTAAATTCCAAGACGAACAACATCAAGGACTTGCTCCAATTGTTTTGAAGGGAACAAGCGCTAAATATGAATTTTCATATGCATTGGTCAGAACTGGTGATCCTCAAAAGGACGAGAAACTCATCACACCAGTTCCTGTTGAACTTAAAGAACTTGAAGCTCCAAAAGTTGATTACATTGATGGAAATACTGAAATAACATTACCAAATGACTTCCCTCAAGGTTCTATTCTGGTGCTAAGTACTTCTTTCAACTCTGTTGATGAAGATCTTGATAGTTTCTTGAAACATGGTGCAATTGAGGCATCTAAAGAGTTAAATCTACTAGAAATCAACAGTCTTTTGTATAAATGTGAATCTGAAGAACGTGATGCAAGTGCAGGTAAAGAAGGTTGCTATGATATTCCAAATCATGGAAGACTAGTCTATGCTGGTTTACAAGGTTGGGTCTCAATTCTGAGAAATGTCATAGATAACAACGATTTGGCTCATCCTTTGGCTGAGAACTTGAGAAATGGTTTATGGGCTTTAGATTACGTTGTTAATAGATTAGAAAAGTACAATGATGGAGGAGCAATTCATAAGTTTCAACAATGGCTAAGAGAAAGGCTCTCAAAAGTTAAAAATGTCCCATTCTTCTTGGTTCCTCGTTATTTTGCACTTGTTATTGGTGTTGCTTATGAAGCTTTAAGATTGAAAGCGTTATCATTATTAACACCTGAAATTCAAAAAGGTCATCTATTCACTCAATCACTAGCTTTGACTTCAATTCAAATGCTTGGTGAAATGAGATCCACATCCCTAGCTCCATTAGTTCAAATTCCTGGATTGGCTGCTGGTCTACCGCATTTCAGTTATGATTATATGAGATGTTGGGGAAGAGACGTTTTCATCTCCGTGAGAGGTTTACTTTTGGCTACTGGACGTCACAGCGAGGCTAGAGATCATATTTTGAATTTTGCAGCTACTTTGAAACATGGTTTGATTCCAAACTTGTTAGATGCTGGTAGAAACCCAAGATATAATGCTCGTGATGCTGCATTCTTCTTTTTACAATCCGTACAAGACTATATTACATTAGTTCCATCTGGTGAAGAGATCTTGAAAGATAAAGTTAAAAGAAGATTCCCATTGGATGATAGATATATTACACACACTGATCCAGAAGCTTTCAGCTATGAATCTTCTATTGAAGATGTGTTTTATGAGATTTTGAAACGTCATGCTCAAGGTATCAAATACCGTGAAGCAAATGCTGGACCAAGACTTGATAGTCAAATGAAGGACGAAGGTTTCAACGTTGAAATTCATGTTGACTGGGAAACAGGTCTAGTTCATGGTGGATCCCAATTCAACTGTGGTACTTGGATGGATAAGATGGGTGAAAGTGAACGTGCTGGATCTAAAGGTGTCCCTGGTACACCAAGGGATGGTGCAGCTGTTGAAATTAATGGGTTATTGAAGAGTGCATTGAGATTTGCTCTTGAACTAAACAAGAAAGGATTGTTCAAATATACTAGTGTCCCTGATACATCCCGTGGTGGTGACGAAGTTACACTTGAAGAATGGAATACTTTACTTCAAAATAACTTTGAAAGAGCATTTTACATCCCATTAGATCCAAAAGATGATGTGAACCATGATGTGGATCCAAACATTGTCAACCGTAGAGGTATCTACAAAGATTTATACAAGAGTGGGAAACCATACGAAGACTATCAGTTGAGAGCAAATTTCCCAATTGCCTTGACTGTTGCTCCTGAATTGTTTACTCCAGAATATGCAAGGGGTGCTTTGAAAATTGCTGACGAAGTTATCAGAGGCCCTCTTGGTATGAGAACATTAGATCCTTCTGATTTGAACTATAGACCTTATTACATCAATTCTGAAGACTCTGACGATTTTGCTACATCAAAGGGAAGAAACTACCATCAAGGACCAGAGTGGGTTTGGTGTTTAGGTTATTTCTTGAGAGCCTGGTACAAATTCCAGTTGACAGACTCTACATATATCGATAAAGACGGTAATTCAATCTCATCAGAGTTATACCTACAATTGGCAGATAAGTTAAAAGAACATAAGAAGTGGATATATGATAGTGACTGGCGTGGATTGACAGAACTGACAAACAAAGATGGTGCTTTATGTCACGACTCCTCTCCTACCCAGGCCTGGAGTAGTTCTTGTTTGCTAGATATATACCTAGATTTATGGAGGGCTTAACCGACCCTTGTATTTATAAAAATAAAACATGAAAAGAGAAAATAAAATATCACATACATTGTTCTATACTTGCTAAGAACCGTGTCCATTATATAGGGAGCTTCATAAACATCAGTTACAAGATTCTTCTCTGTAGATTTTATCGAGTTTATAGTGTTTTGTATTTTGCTATAATTGGTGTATTCCGCTTACATAATCCAAACGCGATAAGGCAAGAAGCGCTTTGATTTGTTTGTTTCTAAAAACAACTTTAAACAATAGAAAAGAGGCACATGCTTTAAAGTGCTAAACCCTTCAGAAAACCGGGTAGAAAAGTCAGTCACTCTGCAACTCTGCAATACTTCACTAAAATACAACGCCTGCTTCACCCATTGCAACTAGTCGGCCGGAATGTCCTCTAATAAGCAGCGGGATAAGCTTGGGCAGGTGATTCAGAACTTCTTTCTGAAGGCCACCAACATCATCCTCCAGTCACGTACAACACCGCTGCAGGAGTCACTATCCAACGCAAATCAGCAGTTCAAAACGAATAAGTGGTTCAATATAGAGCTTTTTGATCAACTTTCTGATGATTTGAAGTTATGGAAATCTACAAACCAACTCTCATTTGCCCCAATAATAGTGGAGACATACCTTGATTTGAGAGAACTCACAATAAAACAATCATTAGTTGTAAAGGACGATGATGGAAACAATTGGAACATAAACACAAAGAAAACAGAAATTGTCATGGAAAGATGGTTGATCGAACTTGACAATTCTGTGGTGGATGACTCTTCTGAAATTGACCTGCCACACCTCTACAAGCAACTCATCATAATGTTTCGCTATTTATACACAGTAACATGGCTATTACCAACGGCCAAACTATTCAAAAGATTGGAAAAGGTGAAATTGACCAGGTCTCCACTCAAAATTGGAGCCAGGGTTCTTGATGCTAACAGAACAATATTATCAAAAGGAAGAATCGGTCTGTCTAAACCGATAATATCAACAGACAAACATCTTGAATCCAGATCCATCACACCAGTGGCAACATCTGTTGGACAATTGAAGATTTCGGTCACATACAGAAAACAAATTGATTTCGAGCTGACTGATAATGAAGAAACACTATCATCTCATTTCCTAGATCTTGATAAGGCAAAAACCAATACTTCATCACTACAAAGGAAAGCTTTTAGATCAGGAACTGCTTCACCACCTGCAAGTTCTTCACCAAGATCCAATGCATCAATAATACAATCTTTGAAGGTTCAACGAGCGAACTCTACAAGCACTCCACTAGCCCCATCATTACCAAAATCCGTCACATCATCAGTAGGTTCCAATTCACACTATGTACCTATACCTGGCACTTCTTTGAATGACCAACTAAGTTCCAGTGGAAGTGCACCAAAATATTCCTCATCTTTTCAAAGAAATGCACGCCGTTCGAGCTTGAGAAGATCATCTAGCATCGATAGAGGGTATTCCAATAGTGGCAATGATAGAGGAACTCCTTCTAGTTTCAAGTTTTCATCTGGTAATGGTGCTGATGATGATTTGAAGGAGTTCATCAATTTATTAGACTCGAAGCATGACTTGAAATTGAGCTATACACCTAATTCACAGGATTTATTAGGTAAATTCCAGTCAATGAAGATACATAATGATCAATTAACAGAGAGTCTATCCGCTAGTATGTTTAAGACTAATCCACCAAGTCAACCGCACTCTCAATCTCACTCACACTCACATTCTCAATCTCCACAAACTACAGATCATTCACCAAATGCTTCGAGTGCTTTACAATCAGTATTACAAGCTTCTGGATCACCTAGGTGGGGTATTAGCACATCGATCAATAAGAGATTATCAGAGGCTAATATGAGCAATGAATCGTTAAGATTGAGAGAGGCAAGTCCAAGATATCATAGCATTTCTAGAATATCTTCAATCTCTCCAGCTTCCGGACCAGGACCAGGACCAGGAGCTATGAGGAATAGCAGAAGTTTCAGTGTTGGTCCTTCAAATCCAACAATTGCAACAACTACAACAACAGCTAAGATGCATCGTGAAATAAATACTGAAAATCAAGTGAAACAAGAAGATGACGATGAAGAAGATGATTTGTTATTCACTATGAGTGATATGAATCTACCAAAGGAATGACTACATATTTGAATTCCAAAACAAATATCACAACACACAGACATATACATATAAGGTCACTCTCCGATAAATCTAAAGAAAAACTACAAATGTTGTTGATTCAACACACTGCTATGATTCGATTAATGACTTTAATCTTTGCATTTTCCTACTATTAATGATAATCTCAAATAGTCCAATTTGACTATATAATGGCAGCTCCACTTGAGATAAATTAATCTATATTATTTTATATAAGAATGACATGAACTAACAATTAATACTACAAAACAATATTAACATCTTTCCTAATTGTACATTCATGATTTTCGACGTCGTCGCGTATAAAAACTAATAATGCTATCTTGACATTTTGAGTAAGTTTATCAAACTCAATATCATTCATCAAACTATTTATCATAGTTCAATTAATAACTCCTCTTTTGGGGGTTCTTCGATGACATGTGTTGATGATGATTCAGTTAATTGAGGTTCCAATTTTTTCAAAGGAACATTAGGAAAGTTGAAATCAGTAACTTTACTATAATGTGGTGCAGCATTGGCTTCAGGATTGGAAACATGTTCAGGTTGTACTGAAATTGGTTCTTGTTGCTGTTGCTGTTGCTGTTGCTGTTGCTGTTGCTGTTGGGATTGCTGTTGTTGTGGTTGTTGTGATGCAGGATATGATGGTGCATGTGAGGCTGCAGGTGGTGCAGAAAACTCTTCTTCTTCCTCTTCCTCATTTTCTTGAGGTTGGTCTTTGAATGGATCATCTTCTTGTGGAGGATATTGGAACCCATTCTTTTCTGGTTCAACAGAGTTTTGAGTTGGTTGTTGATGCAATGGCTGGGTGTGTTGTTGAACTGGTGATGAATTTTCATAAACTGGGACTTGAGAAAACTGAGGTGTGGAATGTTGTTCAAAAGTTGGTGGTTGGAAAGTAGGTAAAGTTGGATTAGATTGGGCAGTGTATTGAGCTTGTAATGGTTGAGGAGATTGTTGATATTGAGGTTGATAATTGTATTGTGGAGCTTTATGAGCATATTGTTCCCCTTCGATTCTATCATCCAAGATCTTGTTATAAATTCTCATGACACTATCAATTTTAGCATTCAAATCAATGAACTTATCATATTTAGTGTAGGCATCGTTAAGTTCATTTACTAAAGTAGGTTGTAATGGGATTGCTGCTTTATAAGCTTCGGTCAATTGTTGAGGATTATACTGTTGTGAGTGTTGTGATTGAACAACTTTGGCATTGAATTGTCTTATAGCATTTTCTTCTTGTGGAGTTAGGCGAATGTATTCAGGTTTGACAGGTTGAACAGGTGGTGGTTGGAATTGTTGTTGTTGTGGTTGAACTTGATATTGTTGATGAGGTTGATCGTAGTAACCAGATGGTTGAGGTGGTAATGATTGTTGATATGTAGAGTTGGATTGAGGTAATAGGTTGGCATATGCATCGTTGGCTTCAGGTTGTGGCACTTGTTGTGGTTGTTGTTGTTGGCGTTCTTGAGTACGTTGTTTTGATTCTTCAAGATCTCTTAAACTTGCAGCAATAGCAGCCTTCAACTCTTCGTCATTTTCTTCATCCGAAACATTGGAAGCTTGTGCTGGAGCTTGATAAGTTGGTTGAACTTCAGCAAATCCTTGACTATCTTTCAAACTGAGTTCTAATGCAAGCTTTAAATCTTCATCATCATCACTATCGTAAGCAGCTCTAGCTTTGATAACATCATTCTTCTTTTTCTTCTTTTTCGATGACTTTCTCTTATGTTTAGTTTCGTCGTAACAAGTGTCACAAACTCTGACAGGTTCAGTGATACCTAAATCAACTAATTCGATATATCTATTTGAATGTTCTCCACAAAAAACACCACCACAATTTCTACAATGATGTTTTCTATTCAACAATGAGAATTTGTTTGAGCAGATCATACAAGCATCAGAATCTTCCCATTCTGGAGGAACGTTGGAATCAAAGAAGTTGTGTGATATCTCACTGGATAGTTCAGGGAAATCATGTCCTTGACTTTTAAGGGTCTTGTAGATCTTATCAAAGTACTTGTATTCGGACTTTTGAGAGAATACCACAGCCCATTCCTGGATTAGTTTCAAAGCTTTCTCAGTAACTAAGTTAGAGATGTCATCGTTCTGAATTAGCTTTGAATTGAAGAAGTCTAAGAACTCCCTGGTGGATATCTCCAGAATAAAGTGACTTCCTCCGTTCTTAGTACTTGTATCCACTAATTCCAAAGTTGATAGCAGTGTGTTTGGGTTTTTGGTAGAAGATAGTCTTCTCTTGAGACCTCTCATGGCCTCCTTAGCAGGTATTTTCTTACTTCTGATCAAGTCAGTGAACTCTAGCGATTTCACTAGATCGACTTCGCCATTTGGGATTGATTCATCAGTTGCCTCTTTTATGAGGGTGTCGATAGTGGCAGAATCAGCACTACCAAACCAGGACATTTCAAAGTGTTTTCAGGAGGGTGGGAAAGGTTCGATTAGCAGTGTTCTGAGAGTGTTCTGAGAGCGTTATCAGCGTTTTGTTTGAGAGTGTGTTTCTTTGAATTGAAGCCATTTGGCTCATTTTGAGATACAAAGTGTGTTTCATCCGGATGTGGCAATATTCGCGGTGGCAGCGATATAGCCAGAAATTCTATAATTTTGGAGCCGGGTAACGGCCTTTTCCATTTTACTTTATAGACAAATACAAATACAAAACAAGTGCAAAAGCCTTTGTTTTAGGTAGATAAACGAACAAATTAACAGCATCAAAAGCTACATCTGCCTGTCATGTCTGTACGTATATTTATGGTTTTTGTATGAAAACTGTTTATCACAGAATTACTAACACTATCAACCCAGCTAAACGTCATCAATCCAAAACCATTTGTCAAAGATCTAGTGGGAACAAAAGTCCTGATAAAGCTTAAGTTCAACAATACAAGTTATAAGGGAACACTTCAGTCCAGTGATAACTACTTCAACATAGCCCTTTCAGACCCAGAAGAGATTGTTGATGGACAATCGACAAGTCTCGGTAACGATCTTTTCATAAGATGTAATAACGTGCTTTACATACAGCAGATAGATGAAGAGAAAAAAGATTAAGCATATATCATCACCTTTAATGAATCATAAAACTAAGTTATTGCTATTGCTATTGTCAGAACAAAAGAAATAGAGTTGTATACGTATGTAACATAATATAATATATACATATAAATTATGTATAAACACAAGGAACAAACTATAGAAATTAGTATATAAAAGCAAAAGTTGATGGGCATAGAAAATATGAAGGGAGTTATGACAATGATGAAGACGATGACGAGTGATAAAATATGAATAATAATAAATGTGAAAACATCGAATGGATTCTAATGAGAAAAGAGAAGAAGCAAATAAAGAAAGTAAAGTAAAGTAGAAAAAAGATCAAATAAAAATAAATATGTTCCATTCTTGTATTTAAAATGAGTTTTTTGTTCTATGTCAAATGTACAATTTTGGTGTTTAAGCCAGCTCCTTCAAGTTTCCTCCGAGTCTATCCTTTGTGTGATATATATATATACCTCCTTCTCTATCTTCCTAAAATGAGGGGGTGTTTTTATATGGGGGGTTTCATCAATCAATAAGTTATAATTATTCTTTATAATTATTGTTTAGTTTATTTATAATTCATCAGCGTATGGCAAGTTGTTAACATCACCGACAGCAACGTAGTTGAATTTACCTAATTTGAAGTCTTTAACTTTAGAAACATCAATTTCTAATGGAGTTAAAGCAGCTTCGTTAGATAGAGCCAATTCAGCAGCAGTGAAAGCGTTAGCAGCAGAGATATCTTGACCTTTCTTTAATTGAGCAACAATTTTCTTGATGTTAGCAGAAACGGTTGAAGCATCACCTTTAACGAATAGAGTGAATAAACCAGCTTGGTTGTATTTGTTGAATTTAGCTTCAGCAACAGAAGATAGTTCGAATAATGGAGAAGAAACGTAGTTAGCTAAAACTTCGTAAGTAGCAAAATCAGCTTCTTTAACTGGGATGGCAATACCAGCAACAGAAGCACCAGCAGCTCTTTGTCTTGATTCAGTACCTAAGTAGAATTTTGGAGCAGCAGTGCTAACTAATGATTCACCAACTGGTAATTGGTAGAAAGTGGATTCACCCAAGAAACGTTTTAAATCAGCTGGGTTAACACCTTTGGCGTGGATTTCTATGTTGTTTTGAACATAAGCTTTGTCAGCGAATTGTTTAACATCATCTAAGGTGACTTTTTCAACACCATCGTAGTATAATGGGTTACCTAGACCAGATCTGAAAGAGGCAGCGTGTAATAGTTCTTCAGCTTTGAAGATTGGGTTAGCTAAAGCTCTTGATAAATCGTATTTGGCAGCTGGTAAGACGATTTCTGGAAGTTCATGTGGTTTGTATGAGGTTTTGTATAAGACATCACCAATGGCATTGACAAAGTATGGTAAACCTTCTTTCAAAAAGTTGGCAGTTAAGTAGATGGCATCTCTGTCAACAGTGGAGTAGAATTCACCACCTAAAAGTTCGGATTCTCTGGTCAATCTCAAAGCAGATCTTTGTCTGGTGTTTTGGAAGTTGAATCTAGATAACAAGTGGGATAGACCATCTTTGTTAGAGTAACGAGAACCAGCATTGACTTTGACGGTCAAAGAGGAGATCTTACCATTGAAATCAGTGGCAGAGATTTTTGTGGCGTAGGCTCTGGCGGATGATGGAGCAGCAGCTTGTGCGAGTCTTCTGGAAAGCATTTTTCGATGTGACTTGTTTCTGATTGATGTTGTGTTACTGCTTGATTTAGAGCCTTTTGACTATTTTTTTTTTGTTTCTGTTTGGAGCCTCGAATTTTGGGCAAATTGAAAATTCAACGACTTTGATTGGGCCGACGGATTCTTACGCCAAATGTATGGGAAACCCGCGAATTTTGTTATATCAAGTCACGTGCACACTCATATAGACACTACTACTATACTACAATACTCATATAGTTATGTAGTTATGTAGTTGTATGCTGTCTACTGCTCTACGTTCTACTATTCACTCAACTGTCTGTTCAGTATTTCATTCATTAGTCATTCAATCATATATTAACCCGTCCTTTTAACTATCTTGTAGTTCCAACGCAGTCTCTGTCTCTCTCACAAGTGGGGACCCATCAGTAACCATACTCAGTTTAGACTTGAGCATCGCAATCTTTTTCTCATGCCATGCAAGATGTCTCTTCAAATCAAAGTCCCTTTTGAACGTTCTTGCACAGTTTTTGAAAGTACATGGAATTAACTTTTCAGGTTCTGCAACTGTCTTGAATAGTAACTCAAACGCAGACCCTTCTCTTTCTAACAAAGCTTCCACTTTTTCAGAGCTTAGCACTTTCCGTTCCGCATTTGTTTGTGTCTTTATCTTAGACTCCGTTTGAGAAACGAATAAGTGTTGTAGACCACTAGGTATAAATCCATGTACATCATTACAATGTTTGTGTAATTCATCCTTCTTCATAAAATCATCAGGACATTCAGTACATTTCCATAATTTAACAGCTGTTTCCTCATCATGTACCAGCATGTGCATCCGCAAACCGTCTTCACTAACACATGGTTTCCCACAAACAGAACACTTCAATTTTGGATGATCGGTTTTTCTATGTAGTTGTAATGAGGACCATGTTTTAAAACTTTGTAAACAGCCAGCAAAATCACATTGATAAGCAGGGGATGCACCATGATGTTTTTCTTTATGATTTGCAAGCCTTATTGGTTTAGGGAATGTTTTCCCACATTCTTTACATGTCAAAGTTTTCAAATGAACAGATAGTATATGATGTCTTAATGACTGATGTTTGTAAAATGCTTCATCGCACCCTTCGTATTCACACTTGAAAGACCTCGTGTGTGTCACTTCATGACGCTTCAAATGTTGTCTGGTATTCACACCTTTCCCACAAACAGAACAAGTGAAAGGTTTCTCAGTTGAATGTTTTAATAAATGTCTCTTTAAATGGTCTGCTCTAAAGAACGCACTACCACAAACTTCACATGAGAATGGTCGCACATCGGTATGTGTTCTTTGATGTTGTGTCAACAAACTTGGTCTCGAATATACTTTATCACATCCTTCATAGTCACACGAGTAAACTTTAGGTCTTGATGAGCATGTAGAAGATGAGCGCGTCGTAACACTGGAGTCGCGCGGAGTGTCAGCTATAAGCGAACCCATACTGTTTCTCTCAGAACCTTCGGAAGTCTCTGATAATCCTGGAGAAGACATTGAGCTTGAGTGTCTGAGTTGTCTTTATCTTCTTCTTCTTCTTCTGTTATGTTTATGTCTCTTTATCTTTTATTGTTTGTTATGGCATAAATTTTTTTGTATGGCTATTTATTACATAATCAGTCACTCTAATATAGGCAAAAGAAATTCAAAGACTTTGAAGATGAAAGGACGTTTGGAGTTTGAGTGTGGGCCATGTCGAATATGGGGTCTGTGCAGCTGTCTCCGACACAAAGAGAAGTGGTGGCAGGTATCACTGCTGGATTTATAACAACTACAGTAACACACCCTTTGGATCTGCTAAAAATACGACTTCAGCTTGCTACTTCCCCCAACCAGTCATTCATAGGCATTCTACGGTCATTAAAATCAACATCTCTTGCATCAACTTTGAAAAACACATATAGAGGTATTCTTCCGAATCTTATAGGATCCTCTAGTGCCTGGGCCATCTATTTTGCAACATATAGGAAGTTCAAGGACATATCACATCGTTTGATCGATAGTGATGATTTGAAGAAAGATTCAAATTTACAATCATGGCATTATCTTGGTAGTGCATTTAGTGCTGGGGTAGTCACTGCTGTATTAACAAATCCTATTTGGGTTCTAAAGACAAGAATCTTGAGTACAAATAAAGAAATACCCGGTGCTTATAGTGGTGTTATTGATGGGGTACAAAGAATAATAAGAGAAGAAGGTATCAAGGGCTTCTGGAAAGGTCTTGTACCTAGTTTGTTGGGGATTGGACAAGGTGCTTTACAATTCACTATCTATGATACCCTGAAATATCAATATAGAGGAGATGACTCAAAGGGAAGTCTGCAAATTTATGAATATATCTTGATGAGTTGTACCTCCAAGATCATATCTTTAGTCATTCTTTATCCATGTCAGCTATTGAGGTCGAATCTTCAAGATTATACCACTATCACACAAAAGAAAACAATGAAATCTATCATGAAGTCTATTTACCTCAGAGAAGGTATTGGTGGGTTCTATAAAGGTGTTTTTCCAAACATCATCAGAGTCTTACCTGCAACTTGCATTACATTTGGTGTTTACGAACAAATCAGAAGAATAGCATAAAACGTACTATTCCTGACTCTTACTAGACGTTTATCAACACTGTAAATATCAACAAATACATACTTGAACCTGAACATACAAACTAGAGCCGTAAAAATACTACAATTTTCTTTTGTAATTACATAAAGACCTTTTATCAATAATTATTCAAACTATAACGTACACAAAAGGGGAATTTAGTAACCTAAAGCAGCTAATTGTTTAGAAGCTTCAGATTCAGCTTGGGAAGCTTTAGCAGCTTCTAATTTTTTGGTTAAAGCTTTCTTTTTAGCGTAGTATTCAGCAGCTTTAACATGACGTTTTTCTTCTAATTTAGAAACAACATCACTGTATTTCCAACCGACAGATTTAGATAAATCACCTAAGGTGGTGTATTTTCTACCTGGTTTCAATCTCAAAACTCTTAAAGCTTGTGGAACGACAACTCTCTTCTTTTTGTCGTATGGTGGTGGAACACCTTCAAAGACTTTTAATCTTTCTAAAGCAGCTTTACCACGGGCAGTTTTGTGAGCAATCATACCACGGACAGCTTTGTAGAAGATTCTTGATGGAGCTCTGAAATGGAATGGACCTCTGGTTTTGTTGAATCTGGTACCTTTTCTTAAGTAGTCATGGTATTTTAATTTGGTTCTGAATAATTCACCAGAAACGTTTAAAGCTTCAGTTCTAACAACAACGATTTTTTGACCGTTTAATAATTGTTTAGCAACAGTAGAAGCTAGACGACCTAAAAGGTGTCCTTTACCTGTAATAAATTATAGTTAGTATAATGTTCAACTTGATTATTTCACCTTAAAACTTCTTGGAGATACTGAGAACTTGAGTATATAACATTTTTTTTCAATGACACTGATATTGGTATTTGAATAATAATATCGTTATTAGTGATATCTGTGTAATTGCCTTATGATCTGATAGTGGGTTTGATGATTATTGTTCATTTTATCTTTGTATAATGCATTCATATTCATCATCGATCTTGAAATAGTAAAAAGAATAACATATTTTGTAAAACTCGATATTTCACTTTATCATTTAACACTCTCAAGTTCATAGATCTCCATTCCGTCTAGTGTTCTTTATTCATGACATACCATCAATGACAACAACTGGTTCGAAAGTAGACATTCTTATTGATTTGGTGTTGATATATTAAACTGTTGTTAGGGTCAAAAGAGCTTTGAAAAGTGTTTTGTTAATTTTTGCGTTGTCTCGAAAATAATTCGGTAGGCGCAACCTGTTTCTATTTTCGCGGGTGCTCTTTGGCTTTTTTTTTCAGCTGGCCGATTTTGGGCGCCCCGCTGAAACGTTTTCTGGGATGGCACCCCGGTAGGGGACGCACTATCTTGATAAATACATCCTTACACCGTAAAGTATATGTGACTGCCCTACTACATGTCATGTGACGTCTACATTTAACATTGAGTAGATAATTCATCACAGCTGTGATATTAGTTTTATACCATCTCTTCCAATTATATACTTCTTTGACACATAGTAGTCCAGCAAGGATGTTTCATCTGCTGAGCTACTGCTCCAGATATCATATAGACATATTTTGAGGTCAGGATCTGAACCCAATGCCTTCCTGCACCACATCATCACATCATTGAGTATTGAAAGTGCTTGAGGTCGATCTCTTAACTTCATCTCTTTGAACATGTCATACATGTTGAATATCACTATCATTTGAACGTTATGTACTGTAGTTTCCTCTGCCTTCAAAGTCTGCAGTATACCTTCAAGATCGAAACATTGTGAGTACTTCACTCGTTCAAGTGTTTTGCTAATATTGGAGGACGTGCTTTGTGGGAGTTTGGTTGTGACTTTTGTCTGAAGAATCTCAAACGGTACTGTTCCAGATTGATCAATCCATATTATTTCATTTCGCTGGTATTCATTATTCGTTATTATAGATGCAATCTCATCAAATATGGTCTTTCAAATACTGGTTAGTAAATGTGCTAAATATAACCCACCAACTGGAAGTAGTTGGTGTTGCTTGTTCACCAATCAAAACTCACCTCAATCCCAGTACTTGCCCACTTTTCACTAGTGACGATTGAGGTCAATCCATCTATCTGTAACTCATGGGACATTACGATAAAACTATATTCCCCACTCTTTACAGGGCTAATTATGATTGGTTTTGTGGGCTCAGTCTAGAAATGTGTCACTTCACCAAAATCCGCCTCATTTTGAAGTCCAGATTCCGTTACGTCAGCACATACGATAAATTGATTACAGAACAATCCACAAAACCGAAATCCATAATTCTCTTAACTTTCCTTAGAGTCCTTTCTATTCACTTATCACTCCCAGGCCTGCCATCCACCCTAGTTTCTCACTCAGAAACCTCGAAAAAACATGGGTTCCATCTCCGATCAGTCCATAGTTAATCCAGAACCACACATAGTGCTCCTTTACCCAACCACATATAGACAACAAGTTCAACTGTCAACATTTGTGGAGGCTGATGTATTCAATGAGTTCAAAAGCTTGCAAGATGCCACAGTAGGTAATCTGGTCACATTAATCTTCAACACATGGAATGAGTCAACTATTGGACTTGACAAACCAACTAATCCTGCACAAATACGGTTGATACATTTGGGTCGTCAATTAGATGATAAGAGTCTCCAGTTGAGCGAATTGAAACTAAATTTAAGTGAAATAATACATGTCACTGTGAGACCTTTGGAATCATTACAGGATTCCTTGAGTACCAAGATCACCAAGAAGGTGGTTTCCACTGAAAAGTCGTCTGGTTGTTGTGTTATTTGTTGATCATTCCGCAATCACTTAGATGAAACAATCAACAGATCCGCGTTCTACCATTAGAAAACACAGAGCAGAAGCTGATTATCATATCAATACTGTTGGTATTTACTATCTGCCACCCATGACCACCTTGCATCCACTACTCGTGCTGCATTATGAACTTATATGCTAATTTTGAAGGTTCAAGCTTACAGCTACATTAAATCGCATCGGTCTTTACAAGCTTTAGTCCTGTCTACTACAGTGTCATCCATCTTCCCTATAACAGACATTAATGCATTGTTGGAGTTATATCACTGACAACTGCCATAAATTCACTCGTTATCATTTAACGATTCATGAAAATAGGACAGCCATCTAATCAACTTTTGTTTTTTTGATTTTGATTTTCATTCATTTTGTTAAAACGTAGTTATAATGTTTAGTAGCGCTACACCTGGCATCACTGAATCCTCTTGATCTAACATATAAGCAATAGATCCTTCTAACTAACCACGTAAACAGAGCAAAAGGAATAGGAAAATAAACCATCTAGGATTTGATCACTTCTTGAAACCTTTAGCCAGATCAACATTTCTTAAATCTCCCAAATCTTTTTCTTTGGACTTCAAGTTCAATGGACTATCTGGTAGAAATCCACCTTTGGTTGGTGTTGATTGACCCGGTTTATCTTGACTTTGAGGAGCATCTCTCATGTTTTGACCAGGTTGTAGTGGTGTACTAAATTGAACAAAGTTCCATAAAGCTGGTGAGCTTTGTAATCCTTGTTGGTTTGAATTACCATTTCCTTGAGCACCATTATTGGAGTTAGAATTGGAATTATCCCCATTGTCTTGTGATTTTTTACGGGCTCCTCTTTCTGGTGTGTAAGCTTCAACTGCACTGATTGAGAAAGATTTGGTTGGAGAGGTGATCATACCAAATTCCATGTTTGAGTTTGATGTTTCATTCTTGGTTTCAGTGGTGGTTGTTGAATGATCTTTGGAGTTGTTGTTCTCATTATAATATAATGGTTGATACTGTTTCTGAGGTGTAGTGATGGTTTTCTCTTTGATAGGAGAAGATAGTTGACTATTTGCTTCAGGGACTTCTTGGCCAGCAGAAGAAGTTCCTTTAATCTCAGTTCTATCTGTTGATATCACAGAGTCTTCAGTAACTGGTCGTGTATCATTAGAAGCACGATGGGTTGATGTTGGATAAGATTGATTTGATACTGAAGGTTGTGGTAATTTTTGAGGAATAGATGGTTGTGGAGGATATGTCAATGGTTGAACGTGAGTCCCAAAATGAGCTTGTGCAGGGAAATGAGCTGATGGGAATGAAGAATTCGACCCAAGAGAAGAAACTCTACTATGTTGGTAAGGTTGATTTGGAGTTGGTTGAGGTAAAGGCAATTGTTGTTGACTTGGTTGACCAGGTTGTGGTTGTAATGGTGGCAGTTGTGTAGAAGCGAAAGGATGCTGGCCATAATTGGATGGAGGTGGTGGATACTGAGGATAAGTTGAGCCTGGTGTTGATGTCATAAACTGTAAAGCATCTTGAGACGTTTGACGTTTATGCATTTGTGTTTGCTGTTGAGCTTGTTGAACTTGTGGTACTTGCCCTTGAGGTAGACGCTGTTGCTGTTGAGGTGGTGTATTTGAGGAAGTTTGTGGAGGTTGGTATGTTAGCGGGCTTGGTAAATTGTTCGTTCTTTCGCTTTGAGAAGGAAGATCACTATGAACAGCAAGGTGTAGCTGTAATTGCCTTGAAACAGATGAACCTCTTCTCACTTTCGAAAGTGAACCACTTTGAAATTTTCTTAAAAATTCATTTTTATAACTTTCACTGATCTGCCATTTCATACCTTTACCTGGTTCACTAGCTCTTCTAGGAACCTTCTCGAAAGCTTTATTCAATGATAAATTATGTCTAATAGAATTTTGCCATCCACTCTTAGAGAATCTGTAGAAAGCATAACGTTTTGCAATCCAATCATAGATTTCTGATAGTGATAAGACACCCTCACTATTGGATAAAATAGCTTGTGTAATCATTGTAGCGTAAGAGTAAGGAGGTTTAATATCACGAGCTTCATCCTTTGATAGATCACTATCCATTTGAGAAGTTGTACCACCATTGGAGTTTTTAATAGTGTTGGAAAGATCACCTAGTCCACCATTTCCAGAAGAATTGTGTGAATGATTGACATCGTCAGAGTTGAACATTTGAAAAGCCTTCAAGTTTTGGTTGATAGATGATGGGGGAATTTCTTTAGTTTCGCCCCAAAAGAAACCATTGTTTGCGCTTGAGATAGGAGGATAAGCTTGTGTCTTTTTGACTTTTGGTTTAGGTAATTTAGGGCCGAGCAAAGTTAATACAGCATTGGAGATTTTTGGTCTTTTATCAGGCAGAATGAACATCATTTGAGTTCCACCGATGTCAACCACGGCACCGGAATACAAAGGAGTAGGCGTAGAGTTTGGCCCACATGGAATTTTGGTGCCATCAACTTTAGCACCATTTCTACCTGTCACAAAAAGTTCCCAAACTCTAGAGCTTAGATTATAATTGATTGTGGCATGTTGACGACTCACAACTTTAGCTGGACCCAGATCAATGTCCACGGTGTTTTCGTCTTTTGGTTGTTGATTGTCAGTATTTCTACCAATTGAAATTCTTAAGCTCTTAACATAGAATGTCCAGTTATTACCAGCAATCTTAGCGTAGGCTTGAATCTCAGTAGCTTGGTTTTTATCATTAGCAAATGTTTCAGCTACTACTGTTTTAGATTCAGGAATAGCAAGAGCAGATATCACAGCGTTCACAAGTTCGTTTTGGTCTTCATATAACTGAGACTTTATAGATAAAAATGTTAGTAATATGAACATATGATATGGAGTTTTAAGGGTGTTGCCACTTCTGGTGAAAAAGTATCCTTGCTTAGCTTTCTCTACCTACTGAGATTGAGTGAACGCCAATCCGTCAGATGGAGTAAAAGTCCAAGGATATCACAAAAACCATATAGGAAGATACATACATTATCCACTTCTTCGTAGGCTCTCTTTTTATTGTAATCGGCCATAGTTGTACAACGAGATTATATGAGGGTGCAAGGTGTGTTGATGGAAAGGGACCTCTATGTAAGTTTCAAGAGTGAAATATGGACCAAGATATTGTAAATGTCACAGGAGTTGTCCGGTAAGAATCTGTGTCGATGGTGTTATTCGTAAGGGTGCGGATTGAGGGTTCTTGGTATCCCTATGTCGCTTTTATTGTTGTTCTCGGTTGTTGTTGTTGGTTGTTGTTGTTTTGTTTTTGTTTGTTTTTGTTTGAAATTTTTTCTGTTCAAAAACCAAAAAAAAAACAAAATCTCAGGAAACTACACCACAGAGCTCTGAACTGCCAAAAGGGGAAATCCCGGCAGTCTGAAGTCCTACACTCGACAGAATGATTACTCTATATGCGTATTAAACGTTTATATACTTTGTAGTTGCTCCGCAGAGCTGAAGTATAAAAAACAAAGCGACAGGTAGGTACTTTCAGCCTGCTTTCCCTTTGTTTTGCTTTCCTCCCAAATGTAAACAAAAGATTGGTCGGAAAGTCGAATTGCTTATGTAATATAAATCCCATATCAGGTATATTCCCGTATTGGGTATAGTAATGGAGGCAGATCACGTGCCTTACCTTGTTATGTATGTAACTGCGGTGATCGCAG
The DNA here is from genome assembly GCA_030569675.1 of Wickerhamomyces ulmi. Taxonomy (NCBI): domain Eukaryota; kingdom Fungi; phylum Ascomycota; class Saccharomycetes; order Phaffomycetales; family Wickerhamomycetaceae; genus Wickerhamomyces; species Wickerhamomyces ulmi. Next base: position 233,960 of record JAJMLN010000012.1, read on the forward strand.
CTTCATGCATGTCAACTTGTAGATCCGGCCAGTCCCAAGTCTCGACTCTCAGGCTGTATTTCCACTTCCACTGTCTATAGAAGTAGACTAGACAGTAGACAGTATGTGAAGGCACAGACAGACTACAGAGTACAGACTACGGAACAGTCGATTACACTACAGATCATTCAGTACGAAGGGTATCAAGAAAAATGATTGTACACTAGTGCTAGTGTAGTATCTAGTCTGATGCTCAATGTTAGATATAAGACGTTGTACATCATCCGAGATATTGAGGCATGATCTCGGATACTGACCCGGTTCGATTACCAAGTGGATCGATCAGTTATATTGGTAGAACAATACCTTTCAGTAGTACGCTTTCTTCATTGTTGATCAGGGTTTCTGAGTGACTGCCTGGGTACTTTACCTCATAGAAGATTAACGTATACCATATAATTGTACTTTGTGTATTTTCGTACTACCTGATGCCGCATGGTAGAGATTTTGTCGAAAGATGTTGACGTCTAGGAGTGTTCATTAATTGTCATAACATGTACCTCTGCAGAAACGTATCGCATTCTTGTGACAAGACTTTCACTTCACGTCAGCTGCTGTGAAGCCCTGAAGGTTCTTGGATTTTTATATCTTCATGCAACAGAACGTTTGGAAAAGATTGCAAAGTTAGGCTCAGGTCTCACAGACCACTACCCAAAAATTGCAGGTAAGGCTGTAGCACTTCCTGACTCATAATTGGTTCGTGAAGGATCTCCGTAAGCGGTGGTAGGGTACCAGAGGTTCGTAACTGAACACCTTTCCTATTGTTTCAGGTGGAATATCCTCCAAAAAACATAACTTCCAATAAAATCACACAGCATCAACAAGTCATTGCTTATCGCTATTGTTTTATCAAGGTATCAAATGTCAAAAACAATAGAGAAGTCTAGTCCAAGGTGTCTCAACCCTTTTTTCCAAGACTATATTTTCGCCATTTAGCGCGATTTGACACAAAGCTGGTCCAAATTCGCGTCGTATTTCAGTAAGTTCACTGACGTCCGTCATCAAATGACGAAAATTTTCGCCAAACGTAGTCCCGCTGTTTACACACTTCATTAAAATTTATAACTAATTAATTAGAAAAAACTAATCTTTATCAACATCTTTCAATTACTCATTCCAAGAAGCATTTAACTGGCAGATAGTCTACCGGACAATTCTCTCAGAGACTTTATCAATTCTAAATTTATACTTACACCGGTACTTCAACTCCTAAAAGCATAACAACACTTTGCTAGAGCTGGTTGCCTCAGGTGTTAACAGCAAACACATCACAAGATATATATCATAAGTGTCACCAATCACTCAATATAAATACCCAAAATGCCATCAGGATCTACAGAATCTGCGTCTGACGTCCAAGATACTAATAAACAGAGCTTATACCAAAGTAAGAACATCCAACAGCATCTTCAGTCACAACAGACACAGCAGCAGCAACAGACGTTACAGAAGCGAAAGAGAGTGACTAGAGCGTGTGACGAATGTCGCAAGAAAAAGGTGAAATGTGATGGACAGCAGCCGTGTATCCATTGTACAGTTTACTCTTATGATTGTACTTATGACCAGCCTTCAAATAGAAAGAAATCCACTGCAGATGTACATTTGATAGAACAAAAATTAAAAAATGCTGAACAAGTTCTAAATATGATTCTACCCGACTTGAATGTGTTGAGTACGAATTTTAACTTCGAGATATTAGAAACGCTTTACAATGGAGGCTTCAAGCAGCAAATCAATGAAAATGGACTTTTAAGAGAACTTACCGAAGAATATAGATCAAAAGCTGATTCTACGAAGCTGAAAGAGGAAATAGTATCACCAAACTCTACTGGAAGCACTCCTTCTTCCACAACCTTCAAACAATCATTCCAATCCACAGATTTTGGATCAAAGAAGAGAAAGTTGAATTTTCCTCACCAGAATATCGATGGCTCAATCGAATCTAAAGAAGGTCGTGAAATTAAAATCCAACTTCCTCCAAAGAATGTTGCTTTGGAGTTGGTAACGAAAACATGGGCTTCTCCATGTGTACTATTCAGATTTTATCACAGACCATCATTTATCAAAGATCTTGATGAACTATATGAAACAGATCCTGAGAATTATACAAACAAACAGAACAAGTTTCTTCCCTTGGCATATTCTGTTATGGCTGTTGGTGCTTTGTTCAGTAAAAAGAACGGTGTTGATGATAAATTCTTGGATGATGAAGGATATAGATATTTTGTTGCTGCACGAAAATTAATTGATATAACTGATGCAAGAGATTTATATGCTATTCAAACCATCGTGATGCTAATATTGTTTCTGCAGTGTTCTGCGAGATTATCTACATGTTACTCTTACATTGGTGTCGCTTTGAGATCTGCTTTGAGAGAAGGTTTACATAGAAAAGCAGAGCATACGTTCAGTCCGATTGAAATTGAAACCAGAAAAAGGTTGTTTTGGACTATATATAAGATGGATATCTATGTGAACACAATGCTGGGTTTACCAAGGTCCATCTCTCCAGAAGATATAGATCAAGATCTACCCTTAGAACTAGATGATGAAAATATAACAGAAGATGGATATCTACCTCAGGAACCTGGTAAATTGAGTTCTGCTGCTATTGCAAACAACCATACAAACCTAATTATAGTTTTGAATAAAATTGTGAAGAATTTGTATCCAATCAACAGTGACTTAAGGATCATCTCCCATGAAAAGGTCTCTGAAATGGAATTACAACTAAGAGGATGGTTATCAGATCTTCCTAGGGAGCTTATTCCAGGTTATGATCCACCTTATCAATATTACAAGGCCAACAGATTATTGCATTTAGCATTCCTTCATGTCCAGATCGTCTTATATCGTCCTTTCATTCATTATGTTTCACCAAAGTATACTTCGCAAGCCAATGTCGATACTTTATCAATCCAAAGAGCTAAGAACTGTATCAGTGTTGCTAGAACTGTTGTTAATCTTGCTCAAGATATGATTAAAAGAAATATGCTAAGTGGATCTTACTGGTTTTCAGTTTATACAATTTTCTTTTCTGTGGCCTGTTTGGTTTACTACGTTCATGAAGTTCCTTTTGATGAGTTTCATCCAGATTATATCGGTATTAGACATGATGCTGAGACCGGTAAAGAGATTTTGACATACTTGAAAGATAGTTCTACATCTTCTTCAAAGATCTACAACATTTTGAACTCATTGTTCGAACAACTAAACAGAAGAACGGTTACATTACATGAAAAGAGACATCGTGAAATGGAGGAAGAACTAAAGAAAAACCGTTCATTCAATCAGGAACAGGAAAAGAAGCTACGCGAGCAACAGATTCAACAAGCTGCAGTCCCATACCAAGCACTACAACAAAAAAATGAGGCTGTTCCAACACCTCAAAATTTGGCCGCTCAAACATCTACCTCACCTCCACAGAATTCAGGACAGCAACTAGATGCAACATATTCTGATATCACATCACCTTATCCAAACATCAAACTGGAAGAAAACTTCAATGACTTTGACCACTTAGCTAACTTTGATAACTTTATCAATCAACCACAAAATGACATAGACTATACTAATTTAAACACTGAACCATCACAGCCATTAAATCAGACTTCAACTAGTGGTACAGACAATAATGCTAGAAATGAGGTATACATGCCAGGTATGATTGATCAACTGGATATGCAAATATTCGGAAGATTTCTGCCACCGTATATGCTGAAAAGACCTACTGGTGTTACCGGTCCGGGTGCCAATGGTAGTGATCTTCCATCGGGTCTAAACACCACAAATGATCCAGCTAGCCTTGCTGATTTACCATCTCTAAGTGGTGATTTTGAAATAACACCTACTGCAAGTAATAACATCCCAAGTGGGGTGATTGCCAATGGAAACAATGGAGCTAAAAAGAGTTCCGATAATAGTGATGTAAATAGTGCCTTTTCCAACTTGGACGCTTGGCCAGAATTAGATCAGAGTGACTTTAGCAAGTTTATTGGATCAAACGGTACTAATCAGTAGCTGATCATTAATTAATAATAGAGTTTTATAGTGTTGATATCAAAAGTTGATAGTTGCTCTTGTAGTCATTATTTATTTTCATGCATAGAGTACAAAAGTTCACTATACTAGCTACCAACTAATAGTCATGCGTCTCATTGGTTTCTGGCATTGTTCTTCCTGATCAATTGATCAAGCAACCTGTTAGTGTCTTTGTGAATAGAGTATATACGTAATCTATAACGATCTATTGCCCAGTCTATTCGGAATTCGGAATTCGGGCTTTGAGCTTTGGGCTTAGTTTTGTGTCAAAATACTGACAGCAAAATAACCATTTCAGCAAATGAGCCATAATGGAGAATAAAGGGCAAATCATGGAAACAGTGATCGTTATGATCCACCAAACGTTGTATATGCCTCAATTGTCTAATTTTTAGTATAAATGGAAGGATAAATCGCACTGGTTATCAAGATGTAACCGTATAATAAGTTATTCGTCAAACTCATCATGAACTATAACGACAACTCTACAGTTAACAGTCCTACTCAGGAACAATTTCATGAGAAGCAGTATCAACAGCAGCCAGCTACATCCACCAGAAATAATGGAAAATTTGGTGGCATCTTAGATAGAATTGGGTCTAATCCAATTCTCCGTTATGGTCTAAGAGCTTTACAATTCATCTTTGCTATCATCACTTTAGCTTTGGCTAGTCGTTCTTTGAACAAGTTCTGGTCAGGTGAAAGAAGAATGAGATACACAGTTTTCTGCGGTACTTTAACTTTACTTTATCTGATTATAGTCTTTGTTCTAGGTTTCCTTCTTCCAACATTCCTTATCGCAGGTCCTCTGCTGGTATTAGAGGGCCTTTTATGTATCTTTTGGTTGTGCTCATTTATTGCAGTCGCTGCTCGCTATAGTGGATACAGTTGTAAAAGAAGCTCATACTCTAGCTCTGGATATGGTAGCAGTGGATATGGGGGATACATTAGCCCATATGCTTCATCCTCAAGAATCACAGGATGTAGATCAGGTAAAGCTGCTGCTGCTTTTGCTGCTTTCTCATTCTTACTCTTCTTGTTGTCTACACTACTATTGTTCTTCAATGTTGTTAGAAGATTAAGGGCAAAACATACTGAGCCGGCTTATTTATTCCAGCCTGGTAACCAATCTGGTGTGAAGATGAGTAGAGAGGGTTTGGCGTTCCAACAAGGCTATAACCCAGATGAAGAAACAAGAGTTGGTGGTAATTATGGTGATACTTCTTACGATGGTAGAACAAATGATGCAACTCATGGTGGATATGGTGATAATGCGACCTACGTTGATACCTCAGCAAACAATACTCACAATTCAAACACTGGTACCTACACTGGTACTGGGAACACTAACTCCAATAATGCTTATTATGATCCGTCATCGAATACTAATACTGGTAATGCAATAACACAAGACGTCAATTTGCAAAGACCAGGTGAAACTTATCGAAGATGATGGCTGCTATTAAAAGGCTAAGTGGTCTAACTATATTCAATGTTAACTACTAAATTTAACTAATATAATTGAATACTACTAATTTGATATGACAATAATAACAAAAACGTACCTATGATGATTATCTCCTTACATTGTAGCGCAAAAAAACAATAATACATAGACATTATAGGTAATAAGAAACACATGACAGGAACATAGACTTCTTGCGTTCCAGTAAACAAAATAAAAGCAAAAATATCAAACTAGAACAATCTAGTACTCAATGAAACAGTTAAATAACACATCATAAATCATAAGGGACCGCCAGGGAAAAAAGACAAAAGAACCTAAGCAGTAGATCCAGTATCTAGATCACTTTCAGCCATGGTAGTCTATGTTTTTGAAAGATATCTTGCTTCCATTGCTGTCTAACTGATTCCCAAACTCAACGGGATTTTCAAAATTCAAACCTGTATCATAATTCACCTGATGAGCATTTGGAGAACTTGAGGATCCAGTTCCGTCTGATTCTAATGATTGATTTCCACTAGTGGCACCTTTACCACGCCCTTTGATTCCCCTATTTGAGTTTTTATATAGATCAGCAAAATAATTCAACAATTCCCTTTGTTCTGGTCCAACTGATGGATCATCTGGATCTAATTCAGCCAATGTCTTGGTCAATTGATTCAAAGTTTCCAGATGGAATCTATTCTGGTGAGCTTTCAAATTACCAAGTTGGGTGAATGCTTTATTACAGTTATCCAATTTGCACTCAAATGGTTTGAAGTTCGAGTGTGTAAGTTCATGAGCAGCTAAATTACCCTTTCTTGAAAACTTTCTACCACAAGTTTCACAAACATATGGTTTCTCACCAGTATGTAATCTCATATGTGTTCTCAGATTTCCACCTTGAGTGAATCTCTTCCCACAGAAGTTACATTCAAATGGCTTATAACCAATATGCGATCTAACATGGACTTCTAAATGGGTCGATTGTGTAAAATGTTTATGACAATATTGACACTCATGAGTCTTCTCATTTCTTGATTTAGGTTTATCAATACCTCCAACAAGTTCCGACTGTTGTGGCAATACACCTTCTCCATTATCCAAAATTGTACCATCATCAGCTCTTTTAATCTGTTGATGAACACCTTTTTGACGGGCCTGGATCACTAACATCAATTGATCAACTTTTGTGGCACCTAACAATGGTCTACCATCATCTCTTACTATTGCATCTTGAGATACTAGTTCTTTTGATGGAGTGGCTCCTATTGTAGGCGAATGGTATCTAGTTACTGGCTCAGCAGGTACTTCAGTGCCTACTGGTGGGTTCTTTCGAGCCTTCTTGGCTCTCACTTGAACAACTTTAGGCTGAATGGCGTTTTGTCTAGTTCTTCTATTAGTCTCAGAAGTTGTTGGAGATGGGGATTTTTGCTTATTGTCTGGAACTGGAGCTAAAAAGCGATTTGATGCTTGATATGTGGTTCTTTGTTGTGCAGCATGAGGATTTGAAAGGTTTGACTGTTGAGGTTGAATTTCATGATGATGTTGATGTTGGTCTTTTTGATGTTGTTGAGAATGAGGTTGTAATTGTACCAGAGGTTGGGATTGTGGGACTTGGGCATACTGTTGATTGAAATGTTGTTGCGGTTGCTGATGTTGACCTTGAAGTTGTGGCTGTTGAGAATGTTGAAGTTGCTGTTGTTGCTGTTGTAAGGCTGAGCTTGAAAGTGGTTGTTGTAGTTGAGTTGGTACTGGTTGACGCTGATTTGTTTTGGCGTATTGTTGATCAAAATCAATAAAGTTTGGTAAGGCAGGTTGTCTGAACTGTTGATCTTGCAAACCAAATGAATCACGATTTTCCATTGCTGTTTGAGGACGATTGGGTATGTTATCATCTTCCTTGACTGGGGTGTCAGGTTCAGATTTAGTTTCACGTCTCATATTAGCTATGAAATTTGGATCCTTAAAATCAATCTCATCATCATGAACATTTTTTATCGAATCTCTCTTTGCAAAGAAGTCAAAATCACTTGAATCACCAAGAGAAGTAGAGTTCAAGAAACTTGATTGTCTACCTGGTCTAACACTATCTCTCTTGCTGAAATAGTCAAAATCTGAACCGGTAGTATCCGTAAACGAGCTCCCACCAATATACGAAGTTGACGCCTTCTTAGAAAAGCTAGGTGTTTTGAGTTTCACTGAAGGGTTGAAAGGTTCTAGTTGTTCTGATGGTCTTCTTCCTTGATAAGAACTATAGTCACTGGAAGAAGGTAGATAGTTCTGGGTGTTTTGTTGTTGTGAACCAGAACTTCCCTGTTGTTGTCCATTAGGTAAGAACAAGTTATTTAGAACTGAAAGTCCACGACCATGTGAATCATATAGTAATCCTTGATCATTTGCATTAGGGAGATTCAAAAAGTTTGATATGCTTGAGTTAGAATCTGTAGAGAACCTTGGTCCCTGAATCCCGAAATTTGTATAAAATGATATCGAATCTTGTCTTGGTTTATCATCCTTTATAGATCCCCTATTATTGTTGGTCTCTGAAGAAGGTTGGTTGTTATTCATTGTTTGTATAGGCAATTGGTCATAACTACTACCGTAGTAGGTTGGATCGTAATTTCTTGGGCTTGTTCCGGTATTGTTGTTGGAGTTGATGTTATTGTTGTTATTGGAGTTGTTGTTAGTGGTGGTATTGTTATTGTTATTATCTGTGTTGTTATTGTTGCTTAGTTTTTGTTGTTTGGTATTATTTGTATTTCCGTTAAAGGTCAAAGCATTCATAATCGAAGTTGTGGTTTGAATTTGATAGCGACGTTGCCTTTGAACCCTGTGTTACCTATGTTATCGATAACAAGCACCCCTGACTGAAACAATGACGCAGATTTGATAAAGGTGTGCAAACTTAAGAGCAAAAGACTATTTATTTGAAGTATTAGTTTCAAATTAGTCTGCTAAACAAAGAATCAGCTTTAGTGATGAAATCTCGTTATTTCACTAGAATTGCTGATCAAAGTTGCCTTTTGTTATGAAAACAGTACAACTTTCTATGAAAAATGACAAATCGACCAAACTGAAAGCTAATAGTTCACAGTGGTAAATGAAATAGTGAATTCTAATAATCGGTAGCCAGTAATAATGAATCAGATGGCAATATAAGCGGATATTCTGGCCAGTAGGTGGTTATTTCAATGTATTAACGGAGCTTGTCACTTTTCTGGAATTTGTCATTTGTTTTGCTTAGATGGCAGTATCAACTTGGTCACATGATGTCTCACGTGAAGTTTCACATTTGCCGGGTAATACCATTACGTAATATTTGATATAGAAAGAAAAAAAAATTATACTCCTTCTAGTAGACGATGAGCTTGGAAAGTGTAGGTTAGAAAAGGTACACTATTCAAAGATGTCCGCTGCTGTTGAAGAACCTATTCAAAATGTTGATGTTGTTATGGAAGACGATGTTCAAGACGAACTAGACAGAGAAAAGATCAAGGTGGTAAGTACATTATATGAGCACAGAGTACCGATTCTACTACTCAAACCTTGTTAAACCACATAAACTAATTAAACAAATAGCTTCCTGGTGCCACTGAAGACGGAACTGCTGCTTCATTCCAAATAACTGAAGAAGATCACACTCTAGGTAATGCTTTGAGATACATAATAATGAAAAAGTAAGTAATATCCATATTGATAGCCCATGAAAAAAAAAAAATCAAACTACCCCATCGCTCATGATTTGACTAACAATTTCAACAGCCCTGAAGTAGAATTCTGTGGTTACTCCATCCCACATCCATCAGAAGCTAAGCTTAACATACGTATCCAAACATACGGTAACATTACCGCCGTTGAAGCCTTACATAAAGGTTTAGATGACTTGTCTGCTTTATGCTTACATATTGAAGACAAATTTACTGAAAAAATGGAAGCAAACGATTTTCCTCGTGAGGAACCATAATCTATACGGTCTGCTTACATCCATACTTGTGTATAATAGAATATAACCACCCAAAATATTAATGAGATTTCAATACAATAATTAGACGTAGTGCTACTTAAGTAATACTAGAAACGCTATAATTTTTTCTACAAGTGCTTATCACTATGGTTACCAAATATCAGAATTATATAAGAAATTTTCTTACCAAAAAAGAAATTTTGTTTACAGATCCGGGTAACCGGAAGAGGAAGAAAATTTTTATAGCACAAAAACTTTATATATAAAGAGGTTCCTACATATTTTGAGGGCATCTCCTATTCACACTCTTTCTTCTCAACAACAAATTAATCAGAAATCATGTCTTACAATAACAACAGAGGCGGTTACGACCGCGGTAACAGCTACAACTCCGGCTTCAACCAAAGAGGCGGTGATTCCAGAGGTGACAGAGGTTCTGACAGAAACTTTGGTTACAGAGGGGATGGCGGCTTCCAAAGAGGTGGTCAAAGAGGCGGTTTCCAAAGAGGTGGTGATAGATTTGGTGGTAACTTAGGTGATAACTTGGTTAAACAAAACTACGATGTTAACACTCTACCAAAATTCGAAAAGAACTTCTACGCTGAACATGAAAATGTCAGTAGCCGTTCTGATGAAGATGTTGCTGCTTTCAGAGCCAAACATGAAATGAAAGTTTACGGTACTGGTATTCCAAAACCAATTGAAACTTTCGATGAAGCTGGTTTCCCATCTTACGTTTTAGACGAAGTTAAAGCTCAAGGTTTCCCAAACCCAACTGCTATTCAATGTCAAGGTTGGCCAATGGCTTTAAGTGGTCGTGATATGATTGGTATTGCTTCTACTGGTTCTGGTAAAACTTTATCATACTGTTTACCAGGTATTGTCCACATCAACGCTCAACCTCCATTAGACCGTGGTGATGGTCCAATTGTCTTAGTTTTAGCTCCAACCAGAGAATTGGCTGTTCAAATTCAAGTTGAATGTTCTAAATTCGGTGCTTCTTCTAGAATCAGAAACACTTGTGTTTACGGTGGTGTTCCAAAAGGTCAACAAATCAGAGATTTAGCCAGAGGTAGTGAAATTTGTATTGCTACCCCAGGTAGATTGATTGATATGTTAGAATCTGGTAGAACCAACTTAAGAAGAGTTACTTACTTGGTTTTGGATGAAGCTGATAGAATGTTGGATATGGGTTTCGAACCTCAAATTCGTAAAATCATTGACCAAATTAGACCAGATCGTCAAACCCTTATGTGGTCCGCTACCTGGCCAAAGGAAGTCCAAGCTTTAGCTAATGATTACTTAAAAGATTACATTCAAGTTACCATTGGTTCTCTAGACTTGGCTGCTTCCCACAACATTACCCAAACTGTTGAATTTGTTAGTGAATTTGAAAAGAAAGACCGTCTATTGAAACACTTGGAAGCTGCTATGGCTGACAACACTTCAAAAGCTTTAATTTTCGCTTCTACTAAAAGAACTTGTGATGAATTAACTTCATACTTGAGATCTGATGGATGGCCAGCACTTGCCATTCACGGTGACAAACAACAAGCTGAACGTGATTGGGTTTTGAACGAATTCAGAGAAGGTAAATCACCAATCATGGTTGCTACTGATGTTGCTGCTCGTGGTATTGGTATGTATTTTGTTTTTTTGGAACTACTAGCAGGTTTTATTACTTAGGTTTTTGATCAGCAATGATTATTGATTCTACTAACTCTCCTCAAGGTTTAATTACCTCAAGGACCAACAACAAGAAAAAAAGAAGTATTCGTACTTTAATTTTTTAACAGTCGACATAGACTGTGTTTTTTTTTTCTTTCTCAAAAGAGAAGAATTGATGAAGATTTTAGAACTTCTATTAGATGAAGAATATTCAGGGAGCACACTTTCTAAAGGTGGATTATTGATTAGTTATTTAAGTTATAAAAATAACGTTCACTATAAATTCTAAAGCATTTTTAAAGAGTCAAGTTTTTCATGTTCCTAGTTTTGAGGAACAAAATATGAAATGAATTATAATATCTCAGTTCTTGAGTCTTATAGATAAACTACTTCTTATAAAAAATGCCAACTGTCTTATAGTTTGATCAATGTTTATTCAAATTGGAAGGAGACATCTTTAGTCTCTTATACATTTGGGTAATTGTTTTATCTGCAAAAAAAAACAGCTCTCTTTATTTCATCTATAGGGTTTTAATACATAGTTCATTACTCTTTTCTAAAAAAAAAAAGGAAAAAGAAACAACCTTGTTGAAACATCAGTAGTCAAGAGTCAATAATATCATCTTCGTGGGGTCAAAAGTCTCTTTATCTTATATATAACACCAAAGCGGTTCCATTGTTCATTCTATATGTTTGACAAAGATTACTAACAATTTTTTTCTCTAGACGTTAAAGGTATTAACTTCGTTTTCAACTACGATATGCCAGGTAACATTGAAGATTACGTTCACCGTATTGGTAGAACTGGTAGAGCTGGTACCAAAGGTAACTCAGTTTCTTTCTTCACTGATGCTAATGCTAAATTAGGTTCTTCTTTGATCAAAATTTTAAGAGAAGCTAAACAAACCATCCCAGAAGGTCTATTACAATTTGACAGAAGTGGTTTCAACGGTGGTCACCCACGTTACGGTGGTGGTTTCCGTGGTAGAGGTAGAGGTGGTTTCGGTGGTCGTGGCCGTGGTGGTTTCGGTGGCCGTGGTAGAGGTGGTTTTGGTGGTAACAGATACTAATTAACATCTGTGCCTGTATTATTCTAATTGATTTTTCTAGTTGTTGTGTTTTTTGCTATTTATATATACTATTATAGAGATTCTAACTTTAGGACTGTGTGCTTATAAATTTTAACATTTATTTTATTGAATATAATTAGTTTGTAATCATATATATGTATACTTCTATATATGATCTGTAGGTTTGAGGTCGTTCATATATTACCAACCATCGCCCCATCCATCATCTCCATCTCCATCAACATCCAATTGAAGTTTGAGTTTACTCTTTGGTTTCAATTGTAGTGAACTCTTTTTAGTTTTGGTTGGTTCTCTTTTATTAGTTGATGAATCTGCAGTTGCCAATTTTGTAACTTTTGGACGAACAGCAGCTTGTCTTATGATTGGAGTGGTGGTAACTTTTGGCTTCTCTTCAAATTGTTCAAGTTGTTCATCAGTTCCCCAACTTTCATCAATATCAACTGGATCATCCCAAGAATCGAAAGATTGTTCGTGTGTGATTGAAGTTGGTTTAGTTTCTGATTTTTGAGAAGAAATTGAAGGACTAGCTTCAAAGGATGCAATGACATCAGGAGTTCCGGATCTACTGAAAGTTGGAACAGTTGTATTTAATTCAGAGTTTGAAGCATTACTGATTCCAGTGAACTTGCTTATAGCATTGGAGAAGTTCAAACCAAAGTTTTGGACACTTTCAGTAACTTCTTGAACAGTAGCATCATCATCATCTTGATCAACAGGTAATTTTGCTGCTTCTTCTTTGATCTTTTGGAAGAATAAATCAAATGCTCTTTGTGCTTCATCTCTAACTTTACTGCTTTTATCTAATAATGATGGAGCAATAACTGTTAGGATCTTATTGGAAATAATTTCTGGTGTGAAATATTCAATGCATGATGAAATTGCAAAGATAGCAGCAATTCTTGAATGTATGAAATTATCTTTCAACGCTTTAGAGAATGCGGTTGCTAGCACTGATGCTCTTGAACTTTTATTCAAGTATTGAGCAATTTTACCTAATAAGATTGTAGTATTTGTTCTAATTTCTGGTTTTTCATCTGTTTGGGTCTTTGCTAAGAACCTCAATAGATCATTATTCAATTGTCTTTCAGTTAGTTTTGGTGCAATGAATAGAGTTGCTTTGATTGTTTCCTCTCTTATTGCCGGATTTGAATCAGCAAACCCAGTGACAAAGTTTGCAAAGATCTTGTCAGTGATATCTGATTTATCTAATCTTTCAATGTAGTTGGATATAGCACCTAAAAGCATAATACGAATAGCTCTATCAGGTAAAGTATAAGCTTTGATGATAACTGGTTTTATCACTTGATAAGCACTTTGTGGTAAAGTTCCAGAAAGAGATAGGATCAAGTTCAAGGAAACAGCAGCATGCGAAGGGTTTTGTGTGAAAAATTGGACTAATTGAGGAAGAATACGATACTCAATGAATCCTGGAAGTGCATCATTTTTGATTTCATCAATGAACTCAAAAGTATGAAGTTTTTCTTCCTCTGTTTTGAATTGGAACTCATCAAGGTCTTTGTATGAGTTGATAAGTTTTGTGTTGAAGTAAGTCTTTTCACCATTCTTCAAAAACAATTCAACACTAGCTCTGATAGAAGGTGAAGCTCTTATTAGATTTTTATATCCAGTGACTAATGATTTAGGAATATTTGCAGTTCTGGACAATTCTTCTGATGTTCCAACTCTATCGTTGAACAATTGGTAGATAAAAGAAGCCAACCTCCAAGAATCAATCTTGACGATATCTGGGTTGTTTGATTTGACATAATCATAACCTTTTTGAGCCAACTCTGGAGGAAGAGTATTGTTGAAACCAGATAAATCATTAGCATTGGAGTTTGTTAAGTTATTCGAATGATCCTTGAGAGAGTGAAGAAGTTCAAACCCACCAAGTCTAATCTCACCACTTGAGTTGATGAACACTGAGTTCAAATTCAAGTAAATCAAAGCAGATGAACCTTCAACATTCAAGAATTTCAATGCTTTGGCAACATAGTAAACAATGGCAAGCTTTGATTCAGATGATACTTCTTGTTCTTTGATGATCTCAGGAAGAGGTGTGACTCTTTCTGTTACAAAGTAAGGAGTTTGTTGTTCACCATCATATGTATCGATGACTTTTAAGATGTTTGGTAATTTTATGCTTCTGATCTTTCTGATAGCGTTTAAAGCTAGTGGTTTGTTTCTGGTGCCTTCTCTATCGTCAAATGAAAAGATGGTTACTGGAGATCCATCGTCCTGAAAGCAAAGTTTGTTAGTATTTCACTCTATTTGAGCTTCTTAGATCACAAGATCCATTGATAACTCACTTTCTTAGTCCCATCGTAAATTCTCCAGATCGAACGTGGATCAGAGAACTCAGGCACGTGTTCGTCACCGAATGTGTACGGTATGCTGTTACCGGTGAAACTGCTGAGTGTCTGTGATAAGAAGTTCATCGTGTGCTTTTGTTTGCTTTCTTTAGTAAACAGATCGCTTTTTGTTTATTGTTGTCATTTTGAACTTTCACTATAAACATCAATTTTTCGCGGTACCTGCATTTAAGCCAATTTACACTAACTAAATATATTCAATTTGATGTGTAATTTGTGTATTTTGTATGTCTAATCTGTGTCTTGTATGTAGTGCTTTGTGAGTTCTACGGGTTAGAAGCCATCGCTACCGTTGAAACCTGTGAAGCCGGTTAGCAGGAACACGTTGTAGTATGGTTTTTTGGCGATTTGGTTAGTGTGATTCCATGCACTGGTCAATCTACCATCAATACATGAACCACTCATGTAGAAGTTATCAGCACCACTTCCATCAAACATATGAGCAAATGCGTCTTGTAATATTGTTAGTTTCAATTTCTCAGCACTGCCAAATTGGCTGTTGATGTATGCATTGGTGAACTGGTCTTTTGTCAAATCATCAATCTTCAAAAGTGTTTGATCGATTGGAATCAAAATGTTTGGAACTTGAATGTACTTATCCAAGAAGAACAATGCATTAGGAACAGCATCGTCACCTAAGTGAACAACACTGGATCCAATCCATGAAGTGGATCTAGATTTAGCCTCTGAAATGATCTTGTGCATCTCTCTGTACAATGCAGGACATGCCTTAACACGATTCAAACCTTGACCTGTTGAAGTCAATTTGTAAGGGACTCCATTGAACAAATCATCATCAGCAACAGACCATAGATGAATCATTTCTCTTTGAATTAGTGACCAAAGTAGTAATGACTGATAGACATATTGATACTGTCTATCATGATCATGTGTCAATCTTGATCCAGATCTACCGTATTGAATACCAATACTGAATTCATGTTTGATTTCTGGGTCTTGGAATTTTTCCAATCTTTCTAAGAATCTAATGATTGGTTTTCTATTTGTATGTGTGTAAGCGTTGTAATCACCGATAGAATATAACACTTGACGGATATCTTCAGCACTGAAACCTTTATGAGATGAATATCTCTTGGATAAAGTTTCAATGGCTCTTTCTTTGGTTTTGATGTCCCTACTTATTTGTAATCTTGTTTTACCAATTGGTGATATATCAGCAGTGGCATAAATAATCAATTCATCATCAAATAAACCAAGGGCTTTACCATTATCTTCTGGTTTGGATGAAAGGAATTTGTAAATTGTATTGATAGGTTTGTAAAGGTTGAAACCCATATGACTTTCTATTTCACTAAGCTTGGAATCCATAACCATATAACACAATTTCCCAAAACTATCTCTCATCTTTTCTGGATTCATAATCTTATAACGTCTTCCGATTTCAAAAATGGTTTGATACCATTCAGCATTATCTTCAAAATTCTTATCTTCAATCAACTTTTGACCAACTTTCAAATTGGAAGCAACAACAAGACCTGCTAGCACTGAACACATTTCTTTCAATTGTGCCACGATTCTTTTAGCTTTAGAGGTGTATGATAAGATATCAACCTTATCAGTATATTCAGAAACACTCAAGGCAGCTTCCAATAAATGCAGTAAATGACGTTCTTCATAAGTCAATCTCAATGGGATATAAAGAGCTTGCTTTTTGATAGATTCTAGTAATCTTCTATTGATATCTGTTCCCAAAACAGGTTCTGCTTGAGCATCAGAATTCTTTGATTCATCACTATCTTTCACTTGCTCATCTCCATCACCATCTTTAGTCTCAACCTCAGATGTTTCTGTAGAAGTACCAAGTTTCTTTGAATCATGTGATTTTCTCTTACCACCATGATGGATCAAGGCAAAACAACCACCACAGAAACTCTCCTCACAGTCTCTACACTCCATTTCGACTCTCATGTCTTGACATTCATCACAAAGGACCTCATCTCCATTTTTGTTGTTTTTGTTAACTTGGTCGAGGTGGTCTACTTCTTCGAGATGTCTTTCGACATCTTCGATATCAGCAGCATTCTCAGCATCCAGTATATCCTTAAGTGATCGCGATTTATCGTTATCGGCCATTCTTTACTGTTCGTTCTTGTGTGTTTTTGGTGTAGTGTATACGTCTAATCTTCTCGTTAAATCTGTGTTTTTTATTTTTTTCTTGCTTTAAACAGCTCGGAGTGTCATCGAGAAATTAAGTATTTAGTGACAGTACTTTTAACGATATTTAGAGTGATCTGTTGTCTTGTGTGATTAGTGTCATAGTCCTATACTCAGGATGATAGTCCTCGAGTATTGTTCCCTGAACTCCACTGTGAAAGTTATAAGTTGTTGTGTCTATTGGACCCATATTAATACTGTTAAAATGCTAATCTCGGTAAAATAACCGAAGACCAGTTCATTTAACCGGATATATTTTATAAAAAAAAAGGCAGTGTTACCCTGTCTATTGATGACATAATCAGTATATTACATAAGCCATTTGATAAGCGGTGTTCCAGACTCAAGCAAATGTAATCCTCGCTCACTGATTGGCCAGTCTAGCCGCTCTGATCGTTTTCGCGGGTCTTGCTCGTTCTTTTTGTTGAGCTTATTTGCCCGGTGAGCGATGGCAGATGCGATACATCACGTCTACAAAACACATTCGATTTAGTCCAGATACAGAATAAATATTATAATTATATATAAGCTTCTTCTTCTTCTCTAACGTGTTGGGGGAGTGGGAGGTCCCTAGGGCTGTAAACTCAGGACCTTAGGGCGAAGCAAGGAATTAAATGTGGGTTTTAAAGCAGATGGGAGTAGATGAATAAAGGTATATAGTGTTAAAACAATAAAATCACTTATTTGACAAAAACCAAGTATGCAACAAGGGCCAAAACAAGGGCAACGAAAGCAGCCAAAAGACCAAGGTTGTTTTCACCACCAGTGGTGGCTGAAGCACCAATGGCAGATTCTGTGGTAACTTCAGAAGAAGCATCGATAACACCGATAAGCATTGGTTCTAAAGCTTCTCTGGCTTCATCAGAATGTCCGATATCCTATTTTAAGGTTAGTTAGCACAAATATTCTCATATCAGCAAAAACCGTAGAGTAAATTAGTTAATACATACGTCAAATGGACCAGTAGCATCGATACCACCACAATCAATCATGACTTCTTCACCACCTCTATCATAAATAAATTGTTAGTAAACTGAGTAGGTACGATGAGATAAAAAAACAAAGCATATAAACTTACGGATGCTCATCCAAGAATTTAGTACAGTCATAGACTTTACCGTCAATGACCATCCACAGATCATCAGCTGTGTTGTGTTTTGATAGTTCTTCATAAGTAAATACTGTTGTTTCAGACATGATGCTTTAGTTGTATATAATGTTGGGCTTTTTTTAAAGTAATGAAGGGGATATAGGAAACGTGGATAGTTGAAATTTGTATGAGTTTGTTCAAGAGTATCACTTGGTTACTTCACAATGTTCGAAAAGAAGTCTAACAACAGATATGAACCTTCTTAAGAGTAATTTCCTACAAACAAAATGGGAACAAAGATAAAATCGTGATTTTTCCACTTCAATTTTTTTAGCCAAATTTGGTATATATTGTGTTGCGCCTACCGTATATTTGGTGGGTTTCTTATACGAATCGGGTCATTTTACGAGAAGGCCATTTCATTAATGAATGAATGGTCTTACTTTCATGATGCACTTCCCTCACTATGGGACTCTCTAATGTTACTGTACACATACACACACACTCACTCACTCACCTATACCGTTTATAAACTAATACCAGCAGCTTTTAGAGCAGCTTCTCTCTTTGATCTTTTGTCTTGGACGTTCTTGTTCAAGGTCTTGACATCTTTAGTCACTTTACTAGCTTTGAAGAAACTCTTTTTGAACTTCTTGGAGTTTGATTTGAATTCTTCATCGACTAGTTCCACTTTCAATTGATGGTTCAATAGTAAGTAGTTGTTCATGGTGTCTTGAGCAACTTTAGCATCTTCAACATTGGAGAATTCTAAGAATGCATAATGTCTTGATCTACCAGTCTTGTGGTTACGTGGGAGATTGATATTAGTGATATCACCAAATTGGTTGAAATATTTCTTTAATTCATTTTCTTCAAAACCTTCTGGTAGACGACCAATGTAAATCACACCTTTACTGATCTTTGATGATTTCTTTGAGGCTTTTTCATTACTCTTTGGTAGTTTTTTAACTTCATGTGATTCTTGAGTTTTAACAATTTGGTTAGATTCTTCTTCATCTTGATCTTCAACTTCTTCATCAGAGTCGGAATCGGAGTCTGATCCTTCTTCTTCTTGAGCATCATCGAAATCTGAATCATCCGTACTAGAAAATCCATCAAGTTCTTGTAATTCTTCTTCTTCACTTTGCTTCACTGGTTCTTCTTCTTTTTGTTCTTCTTCTTCTTTCTTCTCTATCTTTTCTGTTTTCTTTTTCTGTTGTTTCACTCTTTGAGTTTCAACTTCTCTCTTTGGCTTGACACCACCTTTAGCTGCTAGTTTGGAACCCATATTTAACCGTAATAATTTAGTGTTTCTTAAAGAGTTCAGTATAAAATTGTGTCTATTGAATTTTTTTTTTATTTTGACTTACAGAAAAATTTTAAGCTCATCGCACACCCATCATAATTTCCTAATCGGGAAGAAACATATAGAAATCAAATACTTTTGGTTTATCAACCATTTTAGAGATATTTATGTGGACATGGACTCTTTTGTTGGGGCCAGAGGATACTTCATGTTATGTCAAGAAGCTCCATGATAAGAGAATCTGTGGTCATCTCGTTCAACAAAAGTTCTGATCTACAAGTGTAAAAGGGTTCTATAAATATATGATACATCCTTTAATGAATATCTGTATATCTATAAATCAAATGTAAGTTAGTTGAAGTAGCACATTATCTAGTAACAAGCATATGAAGAGTTCTATTCTTTGGAAGCATCGTAGTATTCCATACCAACTAGGGGTTATTATATACTCAAGACATATAAATTATCAACTTATTTGCCTAGTTGTAATGCCTTCTCAATCAGCTTAAAAGTATTTCTGAATGGTAGCCCCACAACGTTATAGTAATCACCTTCGATCTTATTAACCATCAATGCACCTCTCAACTGGACTCTGAACCCAGCAGCAACACCAGTACCTTCGTTTGTATTAACATAAGATCTCAAGAACTCATCAGATAATGATTCTTCAAAATAGATTGCTGTGCTTTCCACAAATGAATCAACTTCACCCTTGTGGATAACAACAACCCCTGTCAGAGCATGTAATGGAGCTTTTGTGTCTCTATATGTTTGTAAGTTCTTGAATTGGTCTTCATCATCAATAGGTTTTTCGTATATTTTTCCTTCTAGTTCAACAACTGTGTCTGCTGCTAGTACTATAGCATCATCAGCTTCTCCTTTAGATTTCTATTCTAGAGTTAGATTCATCATTTGATACAGATCAATGGATATAAATTTGGAATACTCACTAGTTCATCATAGACTGCTTTTGCTTTACCTATTGCTGTGTTTCTGACATACTTCCTGATGTGTTAGTACAACTTTAATGTTCTTAGATACCATGTTATAGCTAGTACAGAACATACCTCTTGTGGTGTGAAGTCCTCTTTCTTCAGGTCTTCAGGATAGTTTGAAGGTATTATTTCAACATTATCAAATCCCATTTGGTTCAGTATCTCGATTCTTCTTGGTGATGTTGAAGCTAGAATGAACCTTTTGGTCTTGATCTGATCGAAAACTGCATCTTTGAAAGGTTGGAAAGACATTGTGTGTTGTCCTAGATAATCTATAGTTTTGTTATGTCGGTGATTGACTCAGCCGTCTTTTTTTATCTTTTAACAAGTTGTTTTCTGGTGAAGCAAGTTTGATGGATGGGTACTTATCTTTTTTTTTCTCCGGTGTTAACATATAAAGAAAATTGTACTACTAAAATTAAAACTACACTACTGGCCATGGGTATACTATATACTACGGTTCATATGTAACAGAGTACTCACAAACTCATTAAAGGTACATCTGTATTAAACTTATGATGGTGTCACATCTTCTAACACAATTCTATCAGTTACTTTATAGGTTTCACTAAGATCCTCGGTGAATACAACTTCAGTACCTACCAACTTCTTCCAGCTTCCTTCATAAGTATCTTTATCAACTTTGAACAAAGGGTTCTCTGTGTGTAATCCACTGGCCTGTAGTTTTGCAGTTGGTGGAATGGTAGTAGTATTGAAGTTTCTTCTTGGAATATCCAATGTAACATAAACGTCCTGGTATTCTTCAGTATCATCTTGACCTCCAGATGAGTTTCTTAATTCCTTTAATTTTCTAGCCTTAATATCTTCATCTGAACCTGCTTCGAATCCATTTTGGAAATCCCAATGCATCTCTTCACCATCGGTTAAGAATTCAGTGTTACCATTCATTTTTATACTCCATTTATATCCAGATTCACCATCATCTAAATCAAGTCTTCTTTCAAACTTATCTAAACTACAAGCACCTGCTCTCAATCTAGTATCTTCATCATCCAGAGTATCATGGACGCTATTCTTTCCTAGAAGTGATAATCCTAGTGCAATTTTAGTGGCAGCATGTGTGACAAAAAGTATGGTTTGGACTTCTGGGTAAGCTTTTTCAAATTTAGGAATGAATTCTTTAATGAAGGTCTGACATCTTTGAAAGATATCATCTTCTGTTTCACCTTTTGAAGAAGGGTATAGTGTAGGTTCCCAGTTATTACTTAATCTATCAAAATCTTTGGACAATAGTTCGAAATCACCAGGTTTTGGAATAACAGGTCTATCAGGTTTATACCATTCACCAATACCATTCTCTAGTTCGATATCAACATCCAAGACTTGAGCAATAGGAGTTGAAGTTTGTAAACATCTATAGAAAGGACTGGAGAAGATGATTTCAGGTTGAGGTGATATAGATAAGATATAATGGGCTAGCTCTCTGGCTTGGTCTTTACCATGTTCAGCTAGTGGGAAATCACTATCGATACCTGTAGGAGGTGGAGGAAAAGGTGGTGGTAACCAGTTAGATCTAAACCCGTGCTGGGTGGAGATGTATTAGTTTCGTGTTAAAGAAAAAGAGATCCAATGATTATTTCAAGTGGTTACTTACTCTTGCGATATAGATCGTCTGTAATGTCATTCTTGGTGAGTTTAATAGAGAATATTTGTGGTATTTGGTTAGGACATAAACGTGAATAAACTGTTGATGCAATTTACTCTGTTTATTAATTATATAATTACCCAAACAAGTAATTTTCGCGGTAGTAATCCATCACCACAAGACGTCAATAAGGTGACCATTTCGAACTATTTTATAATCCTTTTAAATTAGTATTTAATGGTATATTTGGATTCCTCTTGGTTTGCACTATCTAAATATACTAGTTATAAGTCATTTAAACAAGTTTTAAAAATTCAATCAAAATTTTGAAATAAATCGAGAGTCTCAATAATTTCATTTGATAAAGTGATATGGAACCAATGTCTCATAAAAAAATAAAATTTCTCAAATATTGTGTTTTAAAGTAGATATATTGATCGTTTATGACTACAGATATATATCAGTTAGATTTATACATAAATTGCTCCATATTTCAGCTCATTATGCCATATTCCACTTATTCTATATGTTGTGTACGGTACAAAAATTCTTAAAATTCGCGATCAGTATACGGTACACCCTAGGGTGTACGCTGGAGCATTTTGGACGCTATACTGGTAAATATTTTAACTCAATAAATATACAAGATATTAAGTTAATTTAGGCATGTAATATATCAGTGGATCTACCTGCATCCATGGACCACGTTTGGGCTCAATCCATCAACAGGTTAGAAAGTTATGTGCAAAAAATGTTTTATGTAGTATTTTGCCTATATAGAAACCGTACTACATTATACATTTACCAGCTATATGAACCAACAAAAAGGTCATGATGCCTCTTATGATCAATAAGATTGCCAGATACTCGCAAGTGTGACTACATTAACCATATTCTTTTCAATACAATGGTTTTCAAAGCTTATCTACCGATAGAGATGACTACATAATAGTGATATACCAAGTTGTAGATACCCCAGTACTATGACGGTCTTAGAGGTACTCCCAGGTTTATCATAGTCACTAAGTAGTCAATAATGATTATCCCCATTGGTAGCTATTAGTACATGCATGAAAGGTTACCAAAACTGGCTCCAATATATGAAGTATAGAGACTCAGATTCTTAGAACAAGCTGTGCTTATTTCAACTTCTTTGGAGTTGGTGAAACTCAAACTAAATTACCATGATCAAGTTGAACGATTAACTGAAAGAGCTAGATAATTTATGAGAAGAAGAGCGAGAGAAGTGATGCTGGTAACTGTGAATGTCTTTCATGCGATGTCAATTATACTTAGTCAAATAGGCTAACCAAAATATGGTCCCTGATGTAATAAAGGTTCTCGTACTCACCCCAAATAAATGAGATAGTTTGATGCAATTATCAACACCAAAGAGTCAGAGGTTAGTGTTTGGGCTAACTGAGCTGTATTCTACGTAGGGTCAAGGATTTCTGGTAGATCTGCTCGTTTCCTTTTGGGTTTCCATTGTTTATCTGTCACATATGAAGTAAAATCATTGACCAATATTATAGGTTCTCTATAATTACTCAAAGTATGTTATTTCAGTAGAAAAAGAAACTTGTACATGATCATAGCACAAAGTACTTCTTTGCTTAATGTGGAGCATAACGTCAGAACTGCTTCGCCTAAGCTTAGAGAAGAATCATTTTATTTATATTGTAATTACTAGTTGTAACCTTGAAATCGTCAATAATCCACTATAAAAGCTTCTTGAGAGCTCAAAAAATTTTCGTTGATAGCTTGATCTATAGCTGAAGGGCTTTTAAGAGGCAACCCCTAGCAGGTTTATGATCTAGTGAGTAGGTAGCACTCTATAACCGGTAAGTCGTGAGAGATATATGCACTATGTAGTATGGTTTATGTGTCTTATATAATCAATAAACAGCTTAAAAATATAATATATTACATCTCTCTGGTTATTGGCTGAAATGATTTCAAACTTGGTCCATATATGCTCCGATATCCACTGATATATTACATGCCTAAATTGAATCAATATCTTGTGTATTTATTGAGTTAAAATATTTACCAGTATAGCGTACAATTTGCTCCAGCGTACACCCTAGGGTGTACCGTATACTGATCGCGATTTTTTAAAAAATTTCATAGAGTACACAACATATATAATGCTATCCAAGTGTTACCCGGGTCTCATAAATATGTAAACACCATCCAAAAAACAATGAATTACAAGCCAAATAACTTAATAACAAATTACCACAACATTAACTACAAATAATTATAACTGGATAAAAATGGCTCCAATAGGCAAACGTGTCAAGACATTATCTATAAGTCGACCAATAATTTATGGAAACACCGCATATCCAATGGCCGAAGGTGAAAGGCCAGATGATGCTCCAGTAGAACATACACATAAGTGGACCGTATTCGTGAGAGGTCCTAATGGAGAAGATATCTCTTATTTCATCAAGAAAGTTGTGTTCAAACTACATGATACTTATAATAATCCTACAAGATCCATTGAAAGCCCGCCATTTGAAGTCACAGAGACAGGTTGGGGTGAGTTTGAAATCGGTATAAAGATCTTTTTCGTTCCTGAGGCTAGTGAAAAGAATATCAGTTTATTCCATCATCTGAGACTACATCCTTATGGATTCCCTCCAGATGCTGTCTTGACTGATGAAGATAGAAAAGTGAAGAGTTTACAATACGATGAGGTGGTATTTAATGAACCTACTGAACAATTGTTTGAAGTATTGACAAAGACTCCAGGTAATTTACTACCTGAAAAGAAGACTGATGGTGAGTTCTCTAGAGAACTAGAGGCTGAAGAAGTTAAGAGATTCGAAAATGGTATAAGTACAGTGAACTTAGAGATAGAAAAGTTAAAGAAGAAAATACTTGAACACCAACAACTGAAATCAAACTGATTTTAAGCTTAAAGTATTATCCAAAACTCTGCCCTACATATGAGTTGTTACGAACCCTAATGACCTTTCAATAACTTATGCAATTTTTGCTTTGTAGTATTACAATAAATAAAACCTATAACATCATCATTTCTGATTGAATATCCTCAAGTGAATCCATCAATACCTGTACGATGGGTTTACACAACATATCTCTACCATGTAATCTGATTGGAATCTCAAGCCTTTTCTTACCATCACTATCAAATATAACCATTACATCTCTTGGGTATACACCACCACCTAGTGGATCTAGGACGTGTAATTTCTTTGGAATCTTGGTACTGTTGATTAATGGAAATTGAAACTCGTTTGTGGATAAATTCGAAGATATTCCATACATTTCACAGTTGAATAGACCAGTAAATGTTTGGTAATGACCATTTATAGGGTATAAGAAATCCATTCTTGGACCAAAGAATATCAGTATCAGAGGCTTTCCCTTTGATTTGAACTTCTCGAGACTTTTCGAGCCATCAGGACTGATAACTTCAAACATTGAACTTTCTATGAGATCATTAAATTCATGACTCTGTATAGCAACTCTATTTCTCTTCTTTTGATTAATATATTCAACAGTTTCTGTCTCTGAACAATCAGAGTGTTCCGGTGATGGGAAACTAATGCAATCGTGACTTCTTTTCATGCTTCAATATGTATAACTCCCTAGAACCTTTCTCTCTCTATCTCTCGATCCTACTCTCCAGAATTAATACTTCTTCTTCTTCCTCTCTTTATAAAACCAATAATAGTGTTTACACTTTACAGCCTCTATCTATAAATTCCCCACTACCAAAATGCCTCGATGCTATAAGATGACTAAAATGACTTTTGATTTGATGATCTAGTTCAATTCTCCATCTCCAATCCAAGGAACAATTCTTAGAAGGACTTCGGAATTGTGCAAACACGCTCCAATACAAGCTTCCCTCATTTCTACAATTACTAAACCACACATCTCTCGTAAATCCACAGTTTTTAATCCTCATTGGAAATAATAGACGTGTTGACATACTTCCTAATTAGGAAAGCTAATTAAAAAAAATAGTACATACAATAAAGTCACGTGAACAGCATAACCAATAGAATTAATATGACACAAAATGAGTTCTGAGTACGTACTAGTCGAGTAACTATCTACTATCTACTATCTATATCAGCTTTATTAAATGAGTGTATCATGTACTTATTTATTCAATCGTTTATTTAGGGACCAATGGTTTCCAACTAGCCATGTCTTTGTTCTCAGATTCCTGTGTTGGTTTGGCCTTTAGCCCGGGTCCTTCCTTCTGGAGAACATCAGTGGAGACATTCTTCAAGATTGATGGTTTCTTAGGAACTAATGGAACTGTATTGATTGTACTTCCTGTAGAGTTCGAACTTAATGCTTCTGGTTTCTTTGGAACGACAGGTGATGGTGTTGATGACGATGATGTTGTGAAGGTGGTTGTTATAGAAGAACTTAAAGTTTCTGGCTTCTTTGGTTTGACTGGTGGTTTCTTCTTGATCTCTGTTGTTGTGTTAGCAGTAGGAGAAGCTGAAGGAGTAGCAGCAGTACCACTAGTGACAGGAGGTGTGGTTTCTCTAGGTTTTGGAACTGGAGGTAGTGGTGTATTTGATCTTGAAGGTGTTGATGATTTAGGCTTCAAGATCATATCAGAATATCCTGGTGGGAAAGAAGATGGCTTTCTTGGAGATGGAACAGGGGGTGGTGCAGATGTAGAGTTTGAAGTTCCTTGACTAGATAAGACATTTGGAGTAGAAGAGCGAGGGGCAGGTGGAGGTGGTGGAAGTCCATTTGTACTTGAGGTTGTAGTAGTAGTAGTGTTAGTTGATGACCGACTAGGTGGGAGAGATACAGGGACTGATGTAGTTGTTGTTCTTCTAGTTGGTGGTTCAGGTGGAGCTGGACTGTTTCTTTTTGGTGTGAGAATTCCGGTATGTATTGGAGAGTTGGTTTCTCTTCTAGTTGGTAATTGTGGTTTGTAATCATTATCGTCATCATGGTCTAGGAAGTTTGGTGTTTCTTTCACAGAAGGAGGTCTTGTTGAGTTAGTAGAGCTGGAATCTTGTAGTTCGATCAAGGAAGCTGAACTATCCTCACTATGTGTTGCTTTATAGTTTTCATAAAGCTCTGTGTTCAACTGAAGTTTCTTTGCTTCATCAACAAATTCCACTTTTGATCTATAAGCACCATACACAGGTTTGTGATCAGAAAACATCAAACTATCAGATGAACTGTAAGCAAGAGCTTTGATGTTTGAACCTTTGTAAATGATTCTATCAGTCCATGAAGGTGTTCTGGCCTTTTCAGAACTATCATATCTATTTGTACCTTTATCATACTTATAAGTTGGCTTGAAGTTCAAAGAAGGTTCTGAGAAGCCTGCAAATGCACCACCACTCAACATTTCATTTGTCAATTGATCGTTCTTGATCAAGTAATCGTAATCCTCACGTTCTAGACGACTTCTGACTTCTTCGTTAGGTAAGGCAATTCTATAGTTTAAGTCACCTAACCAGAAAACAGATTCGTTATCATTGATAGTACCACCTCTAGAGAATTTTATACCACTAGAGATTGATTCATAATCTTTGTTTCTATCAAGAACGTTATTAGTACCAGCTGCTAAATGAACATTGACAAAACAGAATCTGGATGCACCATAGTTGAAACGGATGGCAACAGCACCTTTATTACCAGTGATACCACCAAGACCTGTTTTCTTAATACCACCTTCAACTTGTTTGACATAATCCATACTATCAGCACGAACAAAGAACAATAATAACAAAGAAGACATTTGTTCTGCTCTCAGCATGACATATTTATCAAATTGATTCAGACAATTGGAAACTTCGTTTGTCCAGAACGATGATTTTGTATAGTCTGCATTCAAGATAGATCCAGCTGTTAACTCAATCACCTCTTGAAAACCTAACACAACGATGTTTGGCTTGAATTTATCACCAATAGGATATAACCATTCAGATAAGTCATTGACACGATTAACACCGTTCACGTTATATGTACCAGCGAAGATATTGATCTCTTCACTAGAGGTGTATTGGTCTTTCAGATCAGATAGCTTTTCATTAACATAATCAGTGACAGGATCATATAATTGTACAGGAATTTGACCATTGATTCTACCCAAGAGTGTATCTATAGTGATTTGTTTGCCCTTATCAACAAAGTTGTTGATATACATTCTACTAACGGATTTAGTTGCATCTGATAGAGCACCAGCAATACTCATCTTACCACTTCTAGAGAAGGAAGATTTCAAAGCATTGGTTCCTGTGTAAATTTGAGAAATTTGATCACCATTATCAGCCCACAGGGTGTTATGTTTGTTGAAGAATTCTGCTTCTTGTGAGATCTGATAATTATGGTCACTCAAAAAGATTGTTAGTGCAAAATTGGAAATGAACTGTTGGATCAAGTTTGTTCTATCAAGACAGTCAAGACAGTTAGTACGGAAAACACCCTTTTGTTCACTCAACACTTTCTTTTCTTTGACATCATAACTGAAATAACCGAATTCATATAATGATTCTTTAATCAATTGATAGATCTTAGTAGAAGAAGAGTAACCCTTGTCTGAGGTTTCTTTGTGGAAATTGAATTCAGTTAAATAAACACCCGGAGTACCACTCTTTACCAGGTTTTCTATATGATATCTATATCTTTTAGATAATTGGATCTCGGATGATTTAGTACTCAAAAGATTGACAACATTAACAGCACCATAATTATCTAGTAATCTCTTGAAATGCGTATCAAAAACAGGTTGTGTAGCTTCTTCTGATCTTGTGATTTGAACTTTTGGATTAATCAAGGCAGTATCTTGTTCCCAAAAGATTGGAATAGACCCTCTGATTTGAGTGTATGAGTAACAATATTCAGACGAGTACAAGATATATTCTGTCTCAACAAAGTTAGCGACATAACTATCGTCATCTATACCTCTTGAATTGAATCTAGTTCCTGCTCTTTTCCAACTTTGTTTTGAGATAATAGTAATGGCAACTTTTGAGTTTTCTAAATAAGCCTGGAAAGTTTCTGCAAACCCACGAATAACGGTTGTTAAGAAACCTTCATCATCTAACTTCTCTTTAACTTTAGTGTCTAGTTTATTTCTAAACTCAACAACTTCTTTCAGCATGAATGAGTTCCACATGTATTCCTCATTATACTTGTCAAAACTTAGTGAATGACCACCGATTCCTCTAGACTGAAGATCACTTGTCAAGTCAAAATCATTACTGAAGTAGAAACCACCAGTTGATAACAGTTTCTTCAACTCATGACACGGATGTCTGTTATATTGAGAGCTGGAAGTGCTCGAGTCAGCATCCTGATCAGGAAGAATAGGGAACCCACTGCTGTCCAGATCAACAAAGTCCCAGGTATTTTTGGAGATATTGAAGAAGTCCACATTATAAATCTTGTTGATAGATTCACCCGGAACTGGCGCAGCGACTTGAGAAGCACCAGTGATAGCACATAAATAGTAATCATTCTCGATTTCCACAAGCCCCATGAACCCATGTATCTCTCTATCACTTAATAGCCTGAATTTTTTCAGGTTGATATCCTCTTTAGGTACGAACTCGGTAACACATCTATGCTGATTGCTCTTTGTTTTGATCTCACGGAAAACCAAGGCTGATGTCTTGGATACAAGGGCTATTGTTCTGGGCCTCTCCTGAACAAGAATCTTCATGGTGATTATGGAACTGCAATTGTCCTTGTGGTGTGGTAATTGCCCTGTCTTGCGAGTGGAACAACAAGTCTTTTATCGGGCTGGGCTTTTCTCAAGTTTCGGCTTTCCTTCCAAAAAGTGTGCCCATAACGGCCATTTATTATGACTACAATTGAAAGTGATTCCTATTATCAATTATAAATATATAATTACACGCAGAACTCAGCGTTACTTCTGCTGGTCCTGGGCCTGGTCACCGGAGCTGCTCTTCAGCTTATCGTACATAGCTTTGATCTGTTTACTCTTGACCTTAGCAGGCCAGTAGATTGAAGTGTAGAACCAAAGATGTTTCTCCAGTTTGTTGTTCTCTTTATTTGGATTCGTCACAACTGTCTTATGGATGAAATCACCAACTCTAAGCAGCTCTGTTTTCAAAACCTTGGCCCACTCTTTACGGTCCAAGTCTGCAGCACCTTTTTGAAGTCTCTTCAATGAATGACGCATTGGAACTAAAGTATCTTTACATGATTGTTCATCATAACTTTCATAACCTTCATCCACTTTAGGAGTTGATCCATTGGATTCAGCACTCTTCTTTCTCTTCTCGCCATCTGCTTTACCATCTTTTTTGATGACTTTTTTAACAACCTTACCTAATTGAGCTTCTGGAGTCTTAGCTTTAGATCTTGGTTTAGTTGGAATACCACCTTCTGTCTTTGGTCTTGCTTTGAGACCAGCCTTAGCAACTGGTTTACCTTTTCCACCAGCTGCACCAGCTGCTGTTTCAGCTTTAGGTTTTCTGACTCTTTTCTTTGGTTCACTGGAAGGAGTGGATGGACCTGGGGTATTACCAACAGTACTATCGTCATCATTACCTTTCAACACAGTGATTAAGTAATCGACTCTTCTGTTTAGATGGACAGATCCAGGTGATTTCTTTGCTGTACTTTTATCTTCCTTCTTGACCACTGTATCTTTAGATTCCTTAGATTCCTTAGATTCTTCACCATCTTTGGATTCTTTGGTATCAACATCTTTAGATTCTGGGGCTGGAGTAGGAGTACCTGGAACCGAACTTTCTTTGGATTTAGACTCATCATCACCTTCTTCTTTGATTTCTTCGATTTTACCTTTCTTTTTGACAACAGGTGCTGCAACTTCGCTTAGGTAGAACTTAGAACTTAAACCCAAGAATGGATCATCTCTGATTTGTAACCAAGAACCATAACCGTATTTACTAACACCAACAATCAACATCTCATCATCATGTTGGGTCCAGTTAGCAGTCCAACCGTGAACAGGTTTAACGGCCTTATTGAACTTGAATTCCAATGGATCCTCAAAGGCACCAACAGCTTGACGAATTATATCTAAATCTTCAGGTCTTGATAATATTTGCTCAGCATTGATATTCTTAACACCTTGATATTCAAACAAGATGGCCTTACGTTCTTTACGTTTCATCATCCATAAAGCCATTGGATTTTGACCATTTGCTTGTTGTGGGTTAATTTCACCAGCTTTTTCTTTGGCCTTATGTTCCATTGCTGCCTTTTCCAATTCAGCCAATACTTGATTACGACGATCTTCTTCCTTTTTAACCAAATCTTTAGAAATAGAAATTAATTCCTCATACGAACTCTTGAATAGTTCAGGATTCTTATTTTCAGGTAATGTACCTTCCTGAATTAAATCATCCCATCTATTAGTTAGATCACCAAGTTTCAAAATAGATCTATAAATGGCTCTGATTTCCTTTTCAGTGATCTTGTTGTATTCGGCTTTTTTCTTTCTATTGATTTTCTTTGTTGTTTCTTCGTCATCGTCATCTTCTTGGAGATAAGCATTTGGATTTTGAATCTTATCAATGGCTGCTTGTCTTCTGGCATACATTTGAATTTGTTCTTGAAGATATTGTTCTTCCAATCTCTTCTTTTCATCTTCTTTCAATTTGGCTAGCTCTTCTGCTGGAATGATATCATCCCAATCAACATCTGCTTTATAATCAGTAACTTCGAATTGCTTCAAGAATTCTTCACCACCTAAATTAGATTCACCCAATTCAGGAGTAGTGATATGATCTTCAGCATGATTCAAAACATCATCCAAATTCAAGTTTTCCAATTTATTTTGATTATCATTGGCTTTGAACATATTACCAGCACCAAATTTCAAGATTTCACTCAGTTCACCAGCACTAGGTTCATTTTTCTTGGAAGTATTAGCAGTAACACCTAATGAGATAATGGCATATTCTAAAATCATCTTCTTTCTAGCTCTTTCTAAAACTTCTTCTTCAACAGTATCTTTACTGACAAATCTATAAACCATCACATGGTTCTTTTGTCCAATTCTATGAGCTCTAGCCATGGCTTGTAAATCGGCTTGAGGATTCCAATCAGAATCAAAGATGATAACAGTATCAGCAGTCATCAAGTTGATACCTAAACCACCAGCTCTTGTAGAAAGTAAAAACACAAAATCAGTAGAGCCTGGTTCGTTAAAATGATCAATGGAGATACGACGTTGAGAAGAGGGAACTGTACCATCCAATCTTTGGAAGTTGATACCTTTAATAGAAAGATAATCACCCAAGATATCTAGAATTCTAACCATTTGACTGAAAATCAAAACTCTATGACCGTCTTTTTTCAGTTTTGTTAAAAGTTGATCCAATAAAACCATTTTACCTGAAGACATAATCAAACCTCTTAATATATCTTCTCTTGAATGTCTATTGTTTTCAGATGATCCAAATTTTGCTAGAACTTGTTCTTCAGCACCATCGAAAAGATATGGATGATTGGAAGCTTTCTTCAATTCACTCATAACGTTCAACAATGACACTTGAGCTTTTGAACCTTGACTTAAAGCAGCGTAGTTCTTCGTTAGAATGTTTTTATAGTAGTGTGTTTGTAGATCAGACAATTCCACTCTTAAGATTCTTTCAGTTTTAGAAGGCAATGATTTTTCAACATCTTTCTTCAATCTTCTAAGAATGAATGGCTTTAATCTTGTTTGTAGATCCTTGATATAATTCTCTTGATCAGCATCTGAATTCTCAAAGTCAATTTCTTCATCGATTTGGAACTTTCCAGGCATTAAGAAGTTAACCAATGCAGCCAATTCTTTAATGTTGTTTTGCAATGGAGTACCAGTAATCAATAATCTGTTTGACACTTTGAAAGAATTCAAGGCTTCATATAGAGATGATTCGGCGTTTTTCAATCTATGAGCTTCATCAACAGCTAAGAATTGCCATTTGATTGAACCTAATTCATTCACATCTTTCAAGATATATTCATAAGTCGTTAGCAAGACGTTGAATTTCAATTTTTTGTTATTGTAAAATTCATAATCTCTGATAGTTTTTCTAGCTTCGGTATTACCAAGATAGTAAACACAGTTTAGATCTGGAGACCATTTTTCAAAAGTTTCTTGCCATGCAGGGATTGTTGATAATGGGACAACAACAATATGAGGACCGTTTTGTCTTCTTGCATAAACAAGCCAACTTAAAAATGTAACAGTTTGGACTGTTTTACCTAAACCCATTTCATCTGCCAAAATACCATTTTCATTTCTTGACCAAAGGAAAGCCATCCAATTTAAACCAGTCAATTGGAAATCTCTTAGTTCACCATTCTTAACGAATTTTGGTTGAACAAGTAATTTTTCAAATCTTGGTCTTTGAGCACCATAGTTTGAAGATAATGAAGGTAAGATCTTTGAGTTTAATCTATTTTGGAAATGTTTAACTTCAGCAGGACCGATCTTTACGATAGTATCAGCCAGTTCCCATGTGGCTTCATCGTAGTTCAGTCTTCTCCATTTCACAAAATATTTCAAGACCTCATCTCCATCATCGTCGAGTGATCTTTCTGAATCAATGACTCTTTCTACTTTTTTATATTCAGCAATTTCATCTAATCTTCTTTCCTTTTCGATATCCATTGCTTCAATATCTTCTCTTGTTGTCATATGATCATGTCTTATTTCAAAGTCCAATATCACAAACTGTTTGATATAATTATCAACTTTTTTGATACCTTTGGCACCAACCAACGATGAATATTCTTCCCAAGTGTTATGTATATGAGATTTTCCAGCCCATTTGATCAAGAACTTGAAATCTTTCTTTGATTGAGCAAGATCTCTATAAAGGTTCTTTTGAGCTTCAGGATGTATAAGTTCATGGTTAACAACCATATCAATACCTCCAACATCTGGGGTTTGTGGTTTAGAAGAGTTTGAGTTATCATAATAATAATAATCATCTTCACCTTCTTCATCATCAGTCATTAGAAGATCGTCATCATTTTCAGGATCAACGTTATAGTTCACATTTTTACTGTTTCTTGAACTAAATCTAACTTCTTCAAATGCAGGTTCAACTTTCTTTTTCGTTATTTTACGTTTCTTAACACCAAACTTCTTCTTCTTTTTCGTTACACCAAAGTCTTCATCTTCAGTATCCTCGGTCTCTTGTTCTTCCTCCTCGAGATCATCATCTGGTTGGTCGTAAAACTCTTGGTTTGTCTTCTTCTTTCTCTTATTTGTCTTCTTGGATTTTTTACCATAGTTAACTTCATAATCATCTTCATCATCATCAAGAAAATCACTCAAGTCACTTTCAGCCAAAGTAGTAGGTTGAGTTCCTCTTCTACCTGACCTTCTAAGACCATAAAGTTCTGGGTTCTCCAGGACTTCCTCATCTATATCGTGAGCGGCCATCTTATATATGTATCAAAAGTTTATAAACGAAGAAGTGAGAAATGTTTTGAGTCGAAAGGGGAAAAAAGATTGATCAAGGGGTAAAACGGCAAATAGTGAAGGTATGCAGTGGTAAGCGTGTCACAAGCGGGTAGTAGTGTAGTAGCTCGTAGCAGTTGAAACGATCGATGTAATGAACAATTGGACTTTTAAAAAGCTACTTTCTATAGTGGGAAGTAAGCAGTGTTAAAAACCGACGACACCGGGAATCTGGACGAGTAGTTATCAAACAGAAAATCGATCAAAGTGTCGTAATAGGGATCAACAGACACACGAGGGGTAACGATAATTGAGTGAGAACGACCTTAAACAGTTCAAATCACCAACAAATCAATAGACAACCTTTCAAAAATTGTGTCAAATCAATTAAAGTGATAAAATCTGGGTTATAAAACAAAAGGTGGGAAAATGCAAACCGAGAACAATTGACAAGGGAAAATTCCTAAACTGGGTTGTTCAAAGCGGGCGAAACAATGCGACACACGTTGTAAAATGGGCACTGTTCTGAGATAAGCGACGGTTTGGCGGAATTAACACGGTTTTTAAAGCGTACGCGTGTGTTTTGAGTTCGTTGTTTTCGTTGTTTTGTTGTTTTTTTGTTGACTGACGGCGGATTTTTACTTTTTTTTCCACCAAATTTTTTTTTTCTTTGTTTTGTTAAGCCAAATTGGAATTTTCAGGCGTCAACAGTTTGAGAAATTGGGAGTGAAGAGAGGGTGATAGTGAGTTGTGGTGGTATAGTCAAGTGTTACGATTATGTGTAAAAAGGGATGTTTCCTCTTCACAATCATGCAATTCTCATGATTTTATCATCAGAATTGCCAATTTTACATATTCTGGGACATTTATCTTCTTTATATAAATAAGTTTTTAGGGTTAAATATACACATTAACTCATGATCCAATGTATGAATATGATCATCAGCTTATTGATCTTTTTGATTGTATCTTTATGTGCTTTTGATTTTGATTTTGATTTTGAATGTTGTAATTTTCCACAATACTGCATATAGTCTTTTATTGAGTATATGCATGAACTGAGTTTAGATTAGTATACTTTGATCTAAAGCAACAATTTATTTTGGAATATCAACTTCACCGTTTTGGATTAAAGTGTTAACAGTGGATAAGATTGAAGAGAAGGCAGCTCTGCTGACATCTTCATGGACACCAACACCCCAGTGGGCTAATTCATCGTTGGTGTGAGCATCTAGGTAACCTAGATGGATATAAGTGGCAGCCTTAGTCTTGGAACCAGCACCTAGAGAATGTTCGGTATAGTTTTTAACTTCAAATCTGTTGTGAGTGAATTTAGAAATGGCATCAACGAAAGAAGAGATTGGACCGTTACCATGACCTTCGATTTGGACTGGAACACCGTTCACACTTAATTCACCGTTGAAGATCTTGTGTTCTGGATCGGAAGCATCTTTAGTAACATCGTAAGAGTTTAATTTCAAAGCACCGTTGTTATCAAAGTTGTAAGTTGATTTGAATAAGTTAACAATTTCTTCACTCTTTAGTTCACGACCTAGAGTATCAGCTTCTTCTTGAACTTTAGTGGAGAAAATAATTTGTAATTGACGTGGTAGATCTAGACCTAAGGCTCTTAAAACAACCCAAGCGGCACCACCTTTACCAGATTGAGAGTTGACTCTGATAACAGCTTCGTAATCTCTTCCGATATCTTTTGGATCCAATGGTAAGTATGGGATTCTCCATAAAGTATCACCTTCAGCACGTCTTCTGTTTTGGATTTCGAAACCTTTCTTGATAGCATCTTGATGAGAACCACTGAAGGCACAAACGACTAATTCACCACCGTATGGAGCTCTTGGATGGACTGGGATTTTGTTACATTTTTCAACAACTTCAATAATACTTTCTAAATCGGATAAATCTAATTCTGGAGAAACACCTTGAGTGTACATGTTCAAAGCAACAGTAACTAAATCAACGTTACCGGTTCTTTCACCATTACCGAATAGACAACCTTCAACACGATCAGCACCAGCTAATAAACCTAATTCTGAAGCAGCAACACCACAACCTCTATCGTTGTGAGTGTGTGTGGAGATACAGACTTTTTCACGTTCACTGATGTGAGTAGAAAAGTATTCAATTTGATCAGCATAGACGTTTGGAGTAGCAACTTCAACAGTGGCAGGTAAGTTGAAGATGATTGGGTTTTCAACAGTTGGTTCCCAAGCAGCTTTAACGGCTTCACAGATTTCAACAGCAAATTCAGATGGGGTATCACTGAAACATTCTGGAGAGAATTGGTAAGTCCATTCAGTGGCTTGTTGGTTTGGATCATCTTTAGTTAAAGAACGAACTAGTTTAGTGGCCCAGACGGCTTTTTCAACAGCTTCTTTTTGACTCATGTTGAAAACAACGTCTCTAAATAAATCTGAAGTGGCAAGGTATACATGGATGGTGGCTTTTTTAGCACCTTGAAGGGATTCAACGGTTCTTCTGATAAGGTGTTCTCTTGATTGAACAAGAACTTGGATTCTAACATCTTCTGGGGCATTTTCAACAGCGTACCTTGTGAAATCAAAATCGGTTTGTGAAGCTGAAGGGAAAGAAACTTCGATTTCTTTGAAACCGATATCCACTAGTTTATGGAAGTATTCTTTCTTTTGTTCAACAGACATAGGATCTGGTAAAGATTGGTTACCATCTCTTAAATCGGTGGATAACCATCTTGGGGCCTTTGTGATGGTCTTATTTGGCCATTGTCTGTTTTTGATTGGGACCTGTGGGAAAGGTCTGTACTTAGTGGAAGGATCCTTTAGCATGTTTTTGTAGCTTAAGGTGACTGGTTTAATAGTCTTTGAGAAGCGAGGAAGAGACTGTTTGAACATGACTGTCTCTGATTTACTTGTAGTTTAGCTAGCACTGGAGAGTGGGTATATATACTAGAAGTAGTAGATGACTCAGAAACTCTGAAAATTTGTGGGAATGGCAAGTTTTAGTGTGGTTAAAGATTTTTTTCTTTTCTTCTTTTGGAGATGAATGACACAGCTGGAAAATGACAGGTTTTATATGAGCAGGTGGGACAAACACGGCGTGAGTAGTGACTGGTGACTAATAAGTAGTTTTATTACTTCGAGACAAACGTGATTTGCCAATACACTGCATGGCTGTCTACTGATTCACTACAGACTCGGCTACTGACGACTAGCAGCGGGACCACACGAGACGAGAAGAGGCACCATTGCAACATACGGATACACTTACCTACGTGGTACGTGGTCCCTGTCTTGTACTTTTGTCGTGAAACTGGTGGTCAACTCGCCGTTCAGGGCCTGTACCGGAGCACTCGCCCTAAAGTCCCTTCAGAAAAAAAAACATGTAAATTTGAATTGGCCCACTTTGAAAAATAAAAAAAAAAAAAATCACGAAAAAAAAAAAAATTCAGTCGGGCTGCGGGGAAGAAGAAAATCAATAGGAAAAAGAAAAAACACGAAGAATGAGGAAAATGCTTATGTAATATATGATTAGGTAATATATGATTACATAATATGATTACATAACACAGCCCTCTCCGAAAACTACGGTTCACCTTAACCATTGATAATAGGAGACACACACACTTTAACAGAGCCTCTATACGTCACATTAAACTGAGATCTAGTTAAGAAAGCATGTCCGTCAGTATCGGGAACGAATTGAAGGATGGTTTCAAGGAAACCAACAACTGGCTCACACATAACGTGCAATTCCTGGGCGATATCGAGCAATTCTATAGACAACGAGCCCTTATCGAGAAGGAATATGCCACTTCATTACAAAAATTGACGGCTGAATATTTGAAGAAGAAAGCTAACAAGACAATCCCAATCTCTGTTGGTGAATCACCTGCTGTTACTCCTGGATCATTGGAATCTGCATCATTAACAACATGGACTGAGATCTTATCAAACACTGAGATCATTTCTAACAACCATCTTAACTATTCAAAAGAATTGAACATAAAAGTTGGTGATCAAATCTTGTCATTACAAAGACATACCGAGGCAATCCAACAAAAGTTTGAAGCATTCCATAACAACCAACTTTTGAAACAAAAACAAGATAATTTCGATCAAGTTGCCAAATTAAAGAAACAATATGATGAATCATGTCAAGTTTTAGAGAATTCAAGATCAAAATATGAAAAGAATAAATCTTCCAAGAGACATGAAACTAAATACAAAGAAAATGAAGTTGAAATGAATATCAACAAAAACAACTACTTGATCCAGATCAATGTTGCCAATAGAATCAAAGATAAGTTCTTTTATCAAGATCTACCTGAAGTCTTAGATCTATATCAAGATCTAAACGAGTTCAAAACTAAACAATTGAATGCGCTTTTGATCTCACAAGCAAACTATGAAATCAATCTCAACAATAAGAACATCAAAAACTTGAACAACTCAATTGGAATCATCAATGAGAATTTACCTGTTTTAGACACTCAAATGTTTATCAAACATAATATCCTAAGTGATTGGAAAGAACCACAGGATTTCTACTATATTCCTTCTTCAATATGGCATGATGATGATACGTTTATAACGAAGCCTGATGAATTGAATGAATTAAAGAAAAATCTTTTGAAATCAAAACAAGTTATTTCAAAAGTTAATGATATAGTGGAGGAGGAAAAAGAGACATTAAGTCAAATTAGAACATCAAAACAATCTTTGAAAGATTCACCAATTGATCAATTTGATTTCAAGAAATCATTAGACTTTATAAACTCTTATTTTGCAACATTAACAAGATTCATATCAGATGAGAATAAAAAAGTTGAAGCACA
Source organism: Wickerhamomyces ulmi (assembly GCA_030569675.1). Lineage (NCBI taxonomy): Eukaryota > Fungi > Ascomycota > Saccharomycetes > Phaffomycetales > Wickerhamomycetaceae > Wickerhamomyces > Wickerhamomyces ulmi. The sequence goes on from JAJMLN010000012.1 coordinate 273,000, forward strand.
AGTTGGAATAGAAACTATACAAAATAACGTTCAAGAAGATTTATCATTAGAAGGTCTTTCTCTTGAAAAGAAAAAGACAGGATTCTTGAGTAAGTTCAAACTTAACGGTGGTTCGACCAAAAGAGAGAAACTAGTATCGACAAACGATACTTTTGATGATTCTCAATCAATTAGATCATCATCTGTCTATCATGATGGAGGAGATACTCAATCTATTCAATCATCATCCCATAATTTCAAAATATCATCGTTATTGAGATCTAAATCAATGGCATCATCACATCAAGAAACTTCTTCAGTATTACAAGGAACTGCAAACTACGATTATCAAGCACAAGGATCCGATGAAGTAACCATAAGTGCTAATGATACTTTCAACGTTGTCGAAACAGATGATGGTTCAGGATGGACTATGATTTCAATCAATGGTTCGCAAGGTCTAGTTCCAACATCATACATCACAGTTCAAACAGTTCAAGTTCAAACCCCAAAGAAAAAAGGTCCTGAAGTGAAACCACGTAAATCTCATTCCAAGAAACTACAGTATTGTAATGTGAAGTTTGATTATGCTGCAGAAGACGAAGGGGAACTAACAATCCATGAAGGTGAGAGACTTGTTGTGTTAGTTGGGGATGATGATGGTTGGACTACGGGTGAGAACTCTAATGGTGAAAAGGGTGTTTTCCCAACCAGTTATGTCGAGTTTGAATGAGTGTAACTGTATAGTTACTCAATAACTATTGGAATAGATTTACTTATTTGATTGTAGTTTCATTTAACCGTTTTGAGCCAAAGATCGCGTTTAATCGTTTCGCGTTTGTTTCGAAAGTGTAAACATCAACGAAAAATACAGCCAAATTAAAGCTTGGAACTGGGACTACGCAGATAATTAAGAAAAAAGCTGGAAATTGATTCTTGAAACCGGGGAACTGCTTTCGATTGCTTGGATTATTTTATTTGAGAGCTGGACAATTCAGTTTACTTATTATTTGACGGGAATTGAGCCAGAATACACACCACGAGCTTGAAGCAACTTTATCATAACATAAAGACATTAATACTTAGTCATACCTACAATAATTACAACAAGATAGAAAATGGGTGGTTCGGTGTCGAAGATCCTTGTAAGTGCTCTCATTGCCTGTTTCTGAATACATTTTATCTTTGAATAGTGCAGAAGTGAACTTTAAACTTGTGTCTATCCAATGATATAGTGTAATATGTCAGTCAACTACGCGTTGTGAAATTGGGAGAAATATCAAGTACTAACCAGTATTGTTTCATACAGGGAAAGCTATTTGGAACTAAAGAAATGAAGATCCTAATGCTGGGTCTAGATTCTGCAGGGAAAACCACTATATTATATAAATTGAAATTAAACAAGATCAAAACCACAGGTCCAACAGTTGGATTCAATGTTGAAACATTTCAATATAAGAACGTGAAGTTCAACATGTGGGATGTTGGTGGACAAGATAGAATAAGACCATTATGGAGACATTATTATCCAAAGACAAACGCATTGATATACGTCATTGATAGTTCAGATCAAGAAAGATTACGAGAGTCGAAAACCCAATTATTTAAAGTCATTAATGAATTAAAGACAACACCAACAGCTAAAGATTTCTTATTACTGATATTTGCAAATAAGCAGGATTTACCAGGTGCTTATAATCCTAAAGAGATTTCAGATTTTTTGAACCTGAATCAAGAATTAGACCCTAATCAATTATTTGCTGTTATTGGTGCCAATGCTTTGACAGGTCAAGGTTTAATTGAAGGTTTGAGCTGGGTTTCAAACAATTATAAAGACAATTGAAGTTGAGAGTTAGATAGTTTAGATGTTTAGATGTTGTTTTATCTGATGATTTGTATTTTTACATGGAGATGTTTTAGATCATGATAAATTATTGGTCATTTTTTATAGTTTTATGTAAGTCTTCAATATAGCAAACATTCTCGCATTATTATAAGCTTATCAGCTTATTCTAACGTTAGATCACCTTCTTTGGTTCTAACGGTAACAGAACCATCTTTTTCACCAATGTAAGCTTTGTCTGGGTAGTCTAAGAAAATACCAGTCTCAACAACACCTAAGATGGATTTTAGTTTGTTATGTAAGTCTTTTGGATCTTTAATAGCACCGAAATGAGCATCAATTAAGAAGTTGTTATTATCAGTGATAACTGGACCGGCTTTAGCTGATCCACCTTGTCTTAAGACAACAGATTCAGCACCTAGATCTTTCAATTTCTTTGTAACGTAAACATAAGCACTTGGAACAATTTCAATTGGAACACCTTGTAACCAGTTAACACCCAAATAATCTGGAGATTTCTTTCTGAAATCAGCGACTAAGATGAATTTCTTGGAACTATAAGCAACTAATTTCTCTTGGAATAAACAAGCACCACCACCTTTAATAGCGTTGACTTGAGTATCAACTTCATCAGCACCATCAAAAGCAATATCAATTTCTGGGTATTGTTGGATTGAACCTAATTTCAAACCGTTTTCTAAGATCAAGTTTTCAGATTGGAAACCAGTTGGAATACACACAAATTGATCTTTGGTATCTAATTGACCAATTCTTTCAGCAACGTAAACAACAGTAGAACCAGAACCAATACCAATGACTTTAGCATTTGGAGGTAAGTTATCATCAACAGCTTTGTAAGCTGAAAGACGTTTAGACTCTTCGGTGATGTTGGCTAGAGGAGTAAGTTCTGAATATGGAATCAATGGCATTTTTCTGAGAGTATGCTTCAATCTAATAGCTTGTTTGAGACTTCCGAGCATACACCTTCTCTTTCGTTTTATGTTATGGAAAAAGGTGTCTTCACATTTTCGTCAAAGTCTGGGGAGACCTTACCCGGCTGACTCAGCAGGGCTGTCGGAGTTTGGCGTAGTCATGTGATATACCATAGGGCATTTGAAAAATTATACATCCAAACACCTATCCCTATAGGTTTACAAAAATGTGTCCCCTTCCAGAACCTGAAAAAAAGACCAACACTCAAACTACTCATTGTGGTTACGCAGCCCCGGTTTCAGCGTCTTAGAAAAAACCCGCGAATATATCCTCATTGGGAGTGCAGAAGTGCTGCTCCTACCATGAAAAATAATCAACGCTCTCTGAAAAAACATTATCCAAACATCAAGAACAAAAAACCCACATTAACAAGGTTTCTCTATCTAAATAGATTCATTAATAGTACAAAGATGTCTGCTGCTAAAATCTTGTCTGATAAACCAACTGAATTGGAATTACAAGTTGCCCAAGCTTTCGCTGACTTGGAAAGCAACTCTGCTGACTTAAAAGCTGACTTAAGAACTTTACAATTCAAATCCATCCGTGAAGTATGTACCTTTAATGGGAAAGACATGAATGAAAGTGGATGATACGAAGGACAATTCTGCCTATGTGAGAGATGAAGAAACTATACAGTTACTTAACTCGAGCTGCCAGGTTGTTCTTTCCCCATTCATTATATCATGTCTTAATTAAAGACGCCATACAAGGATTTAGAATGATGGGATTGAAAATATATCTGAACACGTATAGAAGTCATCTATCTATCATGAAAAGATCAAAGAATAAAATCAGTACCATTCAACATAGATCGGGAAGAAGATCATCACTTCTTGTGACCCATCTTTGTGAAACTATATCCTTGGGGGAGCTCCCTTTCATATTCATGTCTATTTCCCACTAGTTTTTTTTTTCTGTGTCTTTTTTTTTAAACAAGTATACTAACAATTATTTAAACAGATCGAAGTCACTGGTGGTAAAAAAGCCATTGCTATCTTTGTCCCAGTTCCATCTTTAGCTGCTTACCACAAAGTTCAAATCAAATTAACCCGTGAATTAGAAAAGAAATTCCCAGACCGTCACGTTGTTTTCTTAGCTGAACGTCGTATCTTACCAAAACCAGCTCGTCGTTCAAGAAAAACTCAACAAAGACCAAGATCTAGAACTTTGACTGCCGTCCATGACAAAATCTTGGAAGATTTAGTTTTCCCAACCGAAATCATTGGTAAAAGAGTTAGATACTTAGTTGGTGGTAACAAAATCCAAAAAGTTTTATTAGACTCTAAAGATGCTACCTCTGTTGATTACAAATTAGAATCTTTCCAATCTATTTACAACAAATTGACTGGTAAACAAGTTGTTTTCGAAATCCCAGGTGAAAACTTCTAAATAGTGTAATTAATGTGTGTTGTGTGTTGAAGAGATTATTTGTGTATTATGTCCTCATTACAGAAATAAGGGAATGGAAATATTAAGAGTGTTTGCATACTTATAATTGTAGTTATCAAAACTATGTACTGAAGTGTAACAGTTGGTGTCACTCAATCTTTCATGGTTTTGAGTACGTAAAATTGTGTCGTTAAATCGTTTAATTTAGACTATGTCAAAAACTATAAAATGCAAGTTACTAAGATATTGTCATGGGTGGTTGATCACTCATCATTAAACACTTGTGCTTTTCTCATATTGATAACGTCTCTGTTATCATTAACAAAATTCTTATATTTTTGTCTTTCTTTCTCACTCTTTGCAGCATTATCCATATAATGATCATAATTTGATGGGAAAATTGGTTGGATTGGTTTTCTTGACATTTCAACATCCTGTTTAGCTTTCTCAATGGCTTGTGTTTGTTCGGTCATCTTGTATAAGAACTGTTGATCTGAATCCCTCCGACTTGGAGTACCTCCATATGGTGTTAGTTTGGTATCTTTTGATTTCTTCTTTGATTTCTTTGGTGATGATTCTCCATCTGTCTTTACTAAATACTTTATTGGTTCAAAATCATCATCTTGATCCAGTGGACCAACAGCATCAGTAGATGTTTGTCTCTTCTTTGTAGTAGTGGCAGCTTTTGGATTCAAGGCATAAGTTACAGCAATACCAACCACTAACCATGCGGCAAGATGTTTGAATAGTCTACCTAATAAGACTATCCATGAATCCAAATATACGATAAGATATGGTTGAATGATGACGACTAAAGAGGTCATGAGTATACCTAAAGCAAATGAGTGGATATGAAGTCTACCATCGTTATGAGTGTTGATATATGATGATCTCATTATCTTTCTTACGATCAGAGTTATTGATCTTGAGATGAAGTTACCGATTTTGCCCATATTGAGTCTATCGATGAAATCATCCACTATATTAAATTGGAATTCGAAATCACCATCATCATCCTTTTTGTCTCGTTGACTGTTATTCACTCTGTTGTTGGGCACATTATCATAGGTAGCCTCTGTGACTTTTGTAGCTATATTATTATTATCTTGGTACATATCTTGATGATTTGATTGTGTCTGGTTGTTATTAATGGTTCCCTGTATCTTTGCAGTGTTTAAAACAAATGATTCATCCTCCAAAGTACGTCTCCGTTGTATGTGTTGTTCCTGGAGGTCCTTTTGCTGGTCTAGTACTGGTTCTTCTGCACCGATGGCCTTGAAAGTTGAGTTGGAAGATGTTCTTTTAAGAACAACGGCCTTCCTGAATTTTTTCATGTTCTAGGAAAAAGGTAAACAAAGGGAAATCGGGACAGGGTCTCCAGTCTCCAGTCTCCAACCGTTCCAAAAGCTATTGATTAGACGAGATTATCACGGAAATGGCAATTAGTAACCGTCTAATTTACTAGAAGCTCTCCTACAATCAATCGAGTATTCGATTCAGAGGGTGTAGATTTATTAATATATAAAGAGGAAAGTGTCCAGTACTATGATTAACGTCTGGCTGGTGTGCCTGCACGATCCAATGATGTCCAGGCACATCACTGTGTACTGACCCACTGAGTGCTTGATGAACATTGGGAATTCTGCAAGCTTACTCAACAACAGGCGTGTGACCTGTCATGAAATTCTCTGCAAATTGCCGCTAAATCTGCTTAACAACCAGTGAATTTCAGGCCTTTGTTCATGTTTGAGAATGCTCTCGCTTATTTCTACTGATACGCTGTTTACAATTTACCCTTTTCGGGAGTTGATTATGTACATGCCATTTACCCAAAGCTCAAACTACTTCTTCTTAAACAACAGCATCTGCATCTGGTCATATAGCGAAATCACCCCTGCACTCGCAATACTTCTCAGAATGTTGGCTCCACATCCTTTGAATAGCGAGGCAATACCCTCTGCGGCCACAATCTTCTCAAAAGCGTCCAGCGCTCCTTTGTATTTCACAGCTTGTCCCGATGTCATCATCATTCTTCTTCTGACTGTGTCCAATGGGTATGAGGCAGTAGAAGCACTCACCGTAACAGCCCATCCTAAGATAAAGGATGCGATAAAGCTGCCCTCCAACTTACCGGTCAATAACACCGGCTTCAAAGAGTCGTACAAACCAAAGTATAACCCTCTGTAAACGACAATTCCAACTACCGAAGGTAGGAAACCACGATACAATCCAGCAACACCATCGGATGCCAATGTCTTTTTATATACATCCAGTAAACCTCTGTATTCACGACCACCACCATCTTTGTGGACAGATTTTGCATCATTGGCTAGTTTAGTTCTTGCATAATCGAGAGAATACACAAAGAGAAGAGACGTAGAACCTGCAGCTGCACCTGAAGCCAAGTTACCACCAAACCAAGTCCAATACCCATCTTCCTTTTTGAAACCAAACATCTTTTTGAACTTATCTCTGAAAGCGAAGTTCAAAGCTTGGGTAGGGAAGTAACGTATAACGTTTGCTGTGTTACCTCTCCAGAATGAGATCAAACCTTCTTCAGCTGCTGTTCTTTTGAAGCATTCACCAATTCCAGAGTACTTTTGTGAGAGACGACCTTGTTTTATCATTTCATCTTGATTCTGGATCAATAGTTTAACTCTCTCAATTGGAGCAGCTGCAGTCTTGGAGATTGCAGCAGAAACACCACCCATCAAGAAATCACTTATGAAGTTGGATTCATTTTGTTTTTGTGCCATGGTTGTAGACGTTAGTAGAGTTGAATCACTTAAACTTGGATCATATAGAAACCAAACCAGATGGTAACAGACACCCCTGGATCTATTATATTCTTTATATATATATCCCCTCCCCTATTCTAGCAAGCTACATCACTACGTTAACTACAAAGTCCATAAGCCAGGACAATAATAGCAACTTTAGTACTGATCTGTTACCCCATCGAGTAATGAGTAAAGTGACACATAACATGATTTGTGATTTGTAAGTTTAACTTGTACAGAGACAGTGACGTCAAAAGATCTACGCAGTACCATATAACTCTTACTACTACTACAAGCTGTCTACAAACAACAAACTCCGTCCAACTCTAAACAGCCTGTCTCATAGTGCAGCTAACAAATAAATCATCGCAGCGCTGTAAAACAACAATTTGGCTTCACTTTAAAAGTTTCTATGAAAAATAAACAGAAGAAAAAAAATTAAAAAAAAAAAAAAAAAAATTAGAGACACAGCGAAATCTACAAACAATATCAACATCAAACAAACGGTTAATAGCTCTGTCTCAACACCTAGATTCGTACATAATATTCCTTGGGATAGCACACATAGTCCATCATGGATAATACTGAACTACCACAGATACAGCCGAAACCGGAGATCCCCACAGATGCCAATGCAAATGCCAATGCCAAACGCTCACGTACTCGCACTAGTAACGGTGGAAATACTAAAACTAAGAGAATGGCCTGCGTCGAGTGCAGGCAACAGAAATCTAAATGTGATGCTCAGGAAAGATACCCTGAACCATGTTCTAGATGTACAAGAAGAGGAACTGAATGTTTGGTCCAAGCTAATTATAAAAGAACTTTCAAAAGAGCTAAATTTCAACAGATTGAAAAAGAACTACAGGAACTAAAGAAAAACTTGACTGGTGTTAATGGAGTTGGAGTTGGAGTTGGAGTTGGAATCGGAGTTGGTGCTGTTGAACCTGATACTTTGATTTCCCAGTTCAACAAGGAACAGAAAGCTGACCAGTTGGGTGGTGTTTCATCTACAGGACATCAGATCTCATCAAATACAAGCACTTACCCAGCTTCACTAATATCATCTACCACATCACCAGTTCCAATAAAGTCTATGCTAGACCATGGTCCCTCCATAATAAGAGATTCTGTATCTCCTGTGAGTAATACTATCACCAATAGATCAATTTTGGAGCAGAAACAGACCACAAGCCAGTCAGGATCAAGTCCTTTACATCAAACCCAGACACAATCACAAACCCCAACACAACATCCAACACAACCGTCACAACCTTCATTAGTTTCACCATCTTTATCAATCACTCTATCAGAAGAGGTGTTATTCTGTACTCCAAAACAATTTGGTGAAGTTCAATTAACCTCCCAACAGATCCAAGAGCTATACTTAGAATTTGTCAACAAATACCATAGATTTTTACCAATCGTTGATGTTACTAAAGGACCTGAAAGAATATACAGACTATGTCCTATTTTATTTTGGGTGATGATCTCAGTTGCACTACGTCATTTATCAACAGATACTCTAATGAATCTGGCTCCATTATTGAAAACTGCACTTGCTGAAATCACCATCTCTCCAATAACAAGATACTTACCAAATGAAAAAGATGAACCTATCCTAAATGTTTCATCTGTTTATTCCGTCCAAGCATTCTTACTATATACATTCTGGCCACCTTTGACATCTTCTTTAAGTGCTGATTCTTCATGGAATACTGTGGGGATCGCAGTGTTTCAAGCTATAAGATTAGGACTTAATGCACCAGGTACTGATAAGTATAATATCCAATCCCAACATGAAAACATGAGTTCGATCCTAAGAGAACACGTTCAGACTTGGATTGCGTGTAATATCGTATCACAAACGATTGCTACTGCTTTTGGATTTCCTTCTTTTGTGTCCTTTGATAGTTCTGTTGTTGAGTGTTGTAGACCTGGATCAACAAGTTCTGTTCCGCTAAGCTTGAAACATATGGTTGAAATCAGTCATTTTGAAGATCAAATTGCAAAAGTCTTGAATTCAAATAATGTCACTGCAACTGGGTTAGTTGATGCAACTGAAAGATTACCTTTATTGAAAGTCTTGACTCAACAGTTGAATGAATTAGAGTTGAAATTATCATCAGAAGGGTTAGATGATATGAGAAAGTTTGAAATACATGCTACAAAAGTTCATCTGTTAACTTATCATTTCTTGGATAATTCAAGAGTTGCTGATTTTGAAGTCCATCGTGGGTTAGTATCATTATATAATGCTGCATTAGCTTTGTTAGGTCATGCCAACAGTGTCAATAAGAAAGATCCGAACTTCATTAAATACGTCCCTGGTGTTTTTGTGTTGCAAATTTGGCAAGCATCTTGTATAGTCGCTAAATTAACACACTCTACTTTGGCAAATGTTATTGATGTTGGAACAGGAAGACAACTATATATGGCTGCCATACAATTGACAATGAAAGCATCTGTGTTGAAACACGATATGGCTTATAGATCAAGTGGTATCATGAGAAATATGTGGCAGTTGTTCAAAGCACTTAAGGATAAAACTGGGACTTCTAATTTAGAAGTGATAATCAAATCAAGAATGAGTGCTAGTGTTTTTTTTGATTGTTTATGGGTTTTACGTGAACAAGTTGGTATGATCAAATTGGATCCAAATAGAAAACAATCAAGTGGAGAGACATCTAATAACGATGATGCCGGAGAAGAGGGAGAAGAATCTGAAGAAGCTTATCAATCCGATGAAGCTGTTGAAGATGAACAACAAGAAGGAGGAACAATAAGTTCTGTTGGATCTGAAAATAAGAAACGTCCAAGATCATTATCAAACAATTTCAATGCAGAAAATTCAGCAAGAAAGATCATAAGAACCATTCCATTAGATCCAGAACCAATCTCTTTAAGATCAGAAACAAGTCCGGTACCAACCACATCTAATTTGAAGAATCTATTACACAAGACATCTCCAGAAACATTAGCTGATCTTAAACATAAACGTCAATGGAACGCTGACACTGGTGAATACCAACAAACAAACCATCCTAATAAAAGCAGAGAAGTCACTCCACAATTGCCTAATGTTTCACCAAACAGTGTTCCTTCATTGGATCTTAACGATGATTGGACTAGTGATATGTTGTGGAAAGATGTTGATGCAGTGATGAACGATTTCGGGTTCAACATTGACGATTTAACAAAATCAATTCCAGTGGACACCAAGAGCCAGGGCCAGGTCCAGGGCCAGAAACAGATACCTGCCAACCCAATGAACTACACGCCATCCC